>JARFJB010001739.1:880000-957500 GCA_036346205.1 Vesta saturnalis | reverse complement strand
CAGGGTGAATCAAAGCATAATTTTGTAGTACCAAAATATAAAGTACACTATATATATATATATATATATATATATATATATATATATATATATATATATATATATATACGTGTGTGTATGTGTCGATGTTCCGTTCTACTTTTTGTTTTTAAGTGTCATAGAATTATCTAAGGTTGTAATGCTCTGTATCTAATTTCTAATTTAAGGATTCTTATATAACTATAATGGCATCTATCCTTTTGTATGTACTTTGTATACACATTTAATCGTCATATGTTAGTAACTCGATTAACTTTTTTATCATCGCAGCATAACAAAACAAATTACTTTGAGAAAGAGTTGCCATTATACACAATCACGCGAGAAATGTTTAAGAAAAACCAGTCCCATTGCGACGATTGTATCTTTATTTTATAATACTTAACCTTATACAAATGTAATTAACCCTTTTCTTTATTCAACTTTTATTCATAACTGGATCAAAATATATAATATGAATTTTAAATAACAATTATTTACATATCACTCGTGAGAAATTGGGACTTCAATCGTTTCTCTTTACACAAAGAATAAAGCACTGAAGAGAAAAAAATCAATAGCAACAATTTGAAGAATGAAAACCGCAATTTTTGTTCCTCGTACTTCGAAGCTACAACAAAAAGTAATTCTTCGTAAAAGACTTCTTTACATTTTATTTATGTTTTTCTTTTAATTAAAACATAAAATAGCAATGAACATGCTTCGGTTCCATACTTGGCATGTGTGACATGCCGTGTTGCTTTACAAGAGTGGTAATTAAATAAGTCAAATTGGTTTTCTTTTTTGAAACTAGATTAAGGAATGAAATTTAAACTTGCCTGAAATAGATATTAAATTTTTTTTATACACCAAGTTTATAATTACGCTGTATTATACAGTTACTATAAATGGATTATTATTTACGTCAAAAAGGCAGTATAGTAGCGTGAGAAAGCAGGCATAGTTTTTTAATTCAACGCTCTGTGTTACAAATGTTACGTTGCATGCATAATTTTTTCAAGTTAATTATATATTTGGATATAGTTTAAGTACACAATAGAGCTGAAGAAGTGATAATTTCACAGCATTCGTGATGAAACCTGTTTTAGTTGCTCTATAATAAATTGTATTTAAGCAAGACGGTGTTATTTAACACAAATAAGGTGATTTAAATATATTTTATGTTTATTCGATTAATATGTCATTTTTACTGGATATACGCATAATAAATTTTGTATTATGTAATAATTTTCCCAGCAATTTCATTAACTACAAAAAGTATTGTCTTACGCTTGTGTTATTTTTGAGTCGCTGCATGAGCCCTTAAAAGTTGAAATACTTTCCAACTAATACCTTGAGCTGCAGATATGTATGAGCGCCTTGAGTACCTGGCTATCTGTTACATAACACTTACAATCATGCACATTTGTAACGTTTTAGCCCAAAAAAATTATGAAGTATGCCAGGAACAAATTTTATCAGGGTAACAAAGTCGCACTTATCTAGCACAAAATTATAATATATCAATCATGCTAATATCAAGCTTAGTTGTTTAGGTTTTCGTGGTTTCCATAACGTTTTAGTCAAAAAATTTTATGAACAATATGAACAACAGATTTTACTTCAGGATAACAATGTAGCACCAAATTAACGCCGAATTAGCGCCAAATTATAACATATCAATCATTTGTCATAAAATTTTCGTGATTTTCATTCCGTTTAGCTCACAAATTTATGCAAAATACTGGCATCAAATTTATTTGGTGTAGCAAAATGGCACCTAATTGTAATGGTCCTAATAGCATGCTTCGTTAGGTTTTTGCGATTTTCTTAAGTTTAGGCCCAAAAATATTACAAAAAATACGAGCAACAAATTTCAGTTTAGGGTAGCAAAGTAACACCAAATTAGCACTAAATTATGACACATAAATGTTCGATGCATTTGTTAACTAAGTACGTTAGGTGTGCTAACTTTATGTGCTGCAATGGCTGTGCTAACTTTTGGTGCATCTTACAATTAGATAACATTAATTATGTGTGATTTATCTACAATAAAATACACATACGTAGACATGGCTTGTTCAATTTCTGACGACTTTGGCTTAGAATTAGGAAGCCATTAGCAATAAAACTAGGTGAATTACTCGAAGCAGGTCAACTCGCCGATGGTCCACTCGCCGACGGTCTACTCGCCGATGCCAACTCGCCGACGAGCCAACTCGCCGACGACATACTCGCCGAAAATATTATTTTTTTAATATCCAACCATTTATTTTTAAATAAAAGTTTATTAATAATTAAAGTGAGGATGATATAATTTCACATGCAAAAGTATAACACTTCTAATTAAACTAATAAAACAATTTGGAAATTTTGGTTCAATTGAAAATTGCAAGTTAACAGTTTTTTCATCACTTCTTTCCAGAAATCAAAATAACACCTATGTTATGAATTGAAAATTTATTTATGAAAAATTAAGATTATAGATTTGCTATAATGAGGTATTTAGGCTTTTCCATATAAAAATTTAATCCCATTCATAATTGTTTAAGTCATTCAGTAATTAGGTGATCATTTACCTATAAAAAGTTTTTAACTTTTCACTTCGAAATTATTCAGATCTTGTTTCTGAAACAGTTAAGATCGTGTTAATTGTGAAAATTATTCAATTTTATTTTTTTGTGACAATTGCAAAATTAGTTTGAACTTAAGCTCAAAAGTGATATATTTTTATTACAAGGAAAGCTATTTAATATTTTATTAATTAAAAATAGTACATTTCTTTATTGCGAATGCTTGAAGAAAAAATAATTTACATCATTGCATTATTTTGACCGTTTCAACTAATATTTTTTTATTTAGACTAGTCATGGAAATTCAAAGCCAAAGAGGACAAACAAAGTACGCTTTAGATGGATATCTTTACGTCAAGGATAAGACAAACAAAGACAACACAATCCAATTCTGGCGTTGCGAGCACAGAGGTTGCAATGGAAGAGTATGGACCTTTCAGATAATTCTCTCAATTCCGTGCGAAAACAACATACTTGCAGCACTGTTAGAAATGCTGCTAATGTTACCTTGCAACAAATAAATTTGGAAATCAAACATCTAGCAACAAACACGATGGAAAATCCTTCCCAAATTCGAGGTCGAGCATTAGAGAAAGTTCCCGACGCAGTAAAGGGAGTTATTCCAAATTCTAATGTTACTCGGAGAAACATCCAAAGAGCACGGGTTAAGAAATCATGCGCTCCTCCAAATCCGGAAACTCCTGAAGAAATCGTTATACCCCAACTATATTCGCAATACGAATATAGTCCCAATCAATTTGAAAAATTTTTATTAGCTGATTCTGGTCCAAATTGCAAGCGGATCCTTATATTTGGAAGAGAATATCATTCAAGTTGGAGTTCTAATATGAAAGAACTTTTTGTCGATGGGACTTTCTTATTATGTCCTACTCTGTTTGCTCAAATTTTTGTAATATTAGCAAGGAAAGACACTCATGATGAGAAAGGCCCAGTCTTTCCAGTACTTTATTGTTTGCTGCCAGATAAGAGCACTGACACATACATTAAAGTATTCAACATGATTAGAGAACTTTGGCCGCAGTTGAATCCGGAAAATATTAATGTGTATTATGAATTGGCTATTCACCAGGCTATTCAGCAAGTTTTTCCTGAAACAGTAATCAGTGGCTGCTTATTTCAGTTGGTGAAAAACCTGAGAAAGCATTTGTCGTCTTGCAATTTATTATCGCAATATAATACTGATCCGCAATTCGCGCTGCAAGCAAAGATGATAACTTCATTGGCATTTGTTCCGGAAGAAGACGTCATACCAGCAATTATGGAGTTAGAAAATTATTTGCCCGATGTATTTGAGCCAATTTTGGCTTGGTTCAGCAATACTTACATCGGTCGCTTACGCAATAACGGTACTAGAGCACCGTCAACTTATCCGCCATCAATTTGGTCCGTGTACTTCCGAACATTGAATGGAAGGACCGGACCAATAATTTTGCTGAAGCCTGCCACCGTAAATTACAAGTTACTTTTCGTGCTGATATTTCACATCCTTCCTTTTGGAAATTCATCAAGAATTTGAAAAAAGTTCAGTCATCATATGACGTCGACTACGAAAGAGCTATTTCTGGATGCAATGGTACCGCAAAAAGGAGAAAATATGAAGAAAATGATGAAAGAATATTAAATAAACTAGTTAATTATAACCGTGAAAATATAATTAAATTTTTAAAAGGGATATCCCACAATTACAAAATGGTATGACTTATTATATGTATTTATATAAATTTGTAGATATTTGTATATATGTATTTTGTTTATTTGTATGTACCGACCTATATGAACGATAAAAATTATTATTATTATTTATAATTACATTGTTTGTGTTAATGAGTTATTTTTTATGTTTAAAATCCATGAAAATTTAATCAAATTTGATAAATTTTTAAACTAATTAATTAATGGTTGGCATAATAATTTAATTAAAATAAATAGTTGGTTTCTTGTAAAAAATAATATATTATCGGCGAGTAGGTCGTCGGCGAGTTGGCTCGTCGACGAGTAGACAGTCGGCGAGTTGGCATCGGCGAGTAGGCCGTCGGCTAGTTGACCATCGGTGAGTTGTCTCGCACCGTGAATAACTACGTATTTGACAAAAACTATATATACAGGGTGATTCGCGAGCCACTGTACATACTTATGGTGGATATAAGGTACACCTATACCATTAAGGAATAACTACTAAAATTGACCTGTTCAGCCTAATTACGGAAATACAGGGTGATTTCCTTTTTTTGATCAAATCTATATCACCCTATATTTTCTCTATTGTTGGACGGATTTACTTCAACTTCCAAAGTAATAGTCTACGTTATATCAACTTTTTCAGTTAGTAAAAAAATCAAATTCCAGCACCGTAATATTTATAAAAGCTAATTATTGAGCGCATCCTTATATCGTTCTTGCAATTTTTGTGTATTATTTCATAAAGCTCTCGGGTAGGTGAATAAAATGAAGCCATCAACTAGTTTGGCACACTTAAGGATAGTTCAGCATCGGATCGAATCTTTTTGAGCTAAATTAAATTCACCAACGCTATATCCACGAATTGTTCAATTTATTTGCTAATCTTATCAACATTGTTCGTTCATCCGCATCACGCTGCTTACAAAAAAATAAACTAAAATCAATAAAAATTAAAAATTCATTTTTCAAAATGCATTCCATCAACCTGGATGTATTTCTATGAACATCTCCATGAGATGATGTAGGTTGCTGTGGCAACCGTTCATCTGACATTTAAATAAATATTCCGCTTTTATTGAATTTGTCTTTTATATCACGTACTTTTATTTACATACAAATTAAGTTGAATAATAATTTAAAGATGCCATTATACACTAATGCAGATTGCTGAATATACAGATATTATTTATGTTTACAGTTTTTGCGATGGTAATGGAACGGTGGCAGCAGAATGTTACAGAAGACGTTTTCCGGATAGAAGAACACCAAACCACCAGACTTTTTCTTCGGTCTACAATTATTTAACAACATGGACAATTTTCTTCTACCAGTATTTGAGTGGATAGGGTTTTTCGAAATAATGTGGCAGAGCAAGAAAATATAATGAACATTGTACATGCAAATCCCAAAGCCATCACCAGGCGAATTAGTTCACAGCTGAGAATACCCAGAACACGCGTATGGAGACCACTAAAAAGGCAAAATTTATGCCCTAATCATATCCAAGAAATTCAAAGATTGAAAGAAAGTGACCATATTCATAGACTTGCGTTTTCCTGTTGGATTACAAAGAACAATCCTTCGCACACTACTTACAGACGAAGCCCAATTCAAAAGAGACGGTGTTTTTAACAGCAGAAATTCTCACGTTTGGGGAAATGAAAATCCACACACAGTAAGACAGTCGCACTCGAAACATAAATTTTCTTTTGATGTCTGGTGCGGTCTAATTAATAATATTTTGATTGGGCCGCATGTATTCGCTAAAAGATTAACAAGCGCCGTTTATAGGGATTTTGTTCAAAAAGCTTCGCTTGGGCTACTGGTGAACCATAATTTTCGAGGAATGCATTTTCAGAATGACGTTTCCCAATCATTGGATTAGACGTGGAAGGCCACATCCTTAGTCGGCTAGAACCCCTGATTTCAATCCGGTGGACTACTTTCTATGGGGCCACTTAAAACGAAAAATTTATAGTGTTCCCATTGAAAACAGGGAGCAGCTATTACATAGAATTAATTTCTATTGTCAAGAAGTTAGACAAAATCCAGATATTTTTATTATAGTTGTAGACAGCATGATGCGGATGAGCGAACAATGTTGATAAAATTAACAAATAAACAAATTGAACAGTGCGTGGATATAGAGTTGGTGCATTTACTTTATCTCAAAAAGATTCGATCCAATGCTGAACTATCCTTAAGTGTTAAGTGTGCCAAACTACTTAATGACTTCATTTTATTCATCTATCCGAGAGTTTTATGGAATAATAAACAAAAATTACGAAAATGGTATACAGGATGTGTTTTGACCCGAGGGCCCAATAATTAACTTTTATAAATTACGGTCCTGGAACTGGATTTTTTACTACCTGAAAAAAATTGTATTATAACGTAGTCTAAAAATTGAAGTAAATCCGTCGAACAGTAGAGAAGTTATGGGGTGATATTGATTTTATCAAAAAAAGGAAAACCCTGTATTTCCGCAATTAGGCTGAATCGGCCAATTTTAATAGGGCAAACAAAGGGTATGTTAAATGTTTTTCCAAGCATAAACAGAGTCACATTGCAGTAGACCCATAACTACCTTTTGTCAAATTACTGCAGGCCTGTTCTTTAATCCCACCAAAGAATAGAAAATATCAAACATCAAAATAAGCTTTTTTGCTTTAGTTAAATATTTTCTTGATGATGTGGAATAGAGAAAATTGAGGCAACTAGTAAAATTAAAACCAAAATATTGGCACGAAATGAACATTCGTTAAAAAGTATATTAAAAACCATACAGAATTGTATTAGACATATCGAAAAGCATAACATAACCTTACATTAAAGGTGCTCCAGACCGAATTGATAATCAATTTTCAAGAAACGTATTTAGAATTGTTTTCAAACCTCATTAGGTGATACAATAACTATTACTTAATTTCAAAGACCAAACACGTAACGAAAGCTAAGGGTTATATGAGCATCTCTGCTGTAATTGAAACGGCTCTTACATTGCACAAACAAACGGGAGGTTAATTGTTAAAGCTAAAGAACATCAATTAGTCAATACGGTCAATAATTGCTAAACTTCTGTAAAGATTTTTTTACGGAAACTTATAATGTGTCATCTTTCCCTAAAACCAAACCAACCGAGCTGGTAGCGTAGTGGTGACACGACCTGCTTAGCATTCGGGAGGTAATGGGTTCGATTCCCGTTACCGTCTACCTTGTATGAGGTTTGTTCAGGGGGTTTTCCTCATACACGTGTAGCGGCATGGTGACTGCGTATATGCACACCATGTGCGGCTACTTAAGCGAATACTTAAGGCAGCCCGCGCTCCCCCTTGGGGAGAGAATGAAATACGTGGCCTTTTCCTTTTCCTTCCCTCAAACCAAGATTATCGTCAAGAATACAGGCTGTACCAAAAGAGAGTAATACCAAAAATTATATTTTTCTTAAGTTGAATACTGTAGTTTTTGTGGCAAATGAAGACTCTGTAGGTTCTATGTTCAACTACAAATTTGTAAGATTTAGTATAATCTAATATTGTCCCAGTTCATTCTGAACTATTTTTACTTTTGGATTTTGTCATACAGGGTGTTCCGGTGTTTTTCTTCGAACATCTCTAGATTCATTTGTATTTTAATTGAATTTCTGAATTACAACTCCCTGTGTATTGTTTTGCCGTTTTGCTCATTCAGAAAGTACCATGTTAGCCGTATCTATTTCCACCTACTTTTGAGATATTAAGGTTTCTCCGAAAATGTATACACAAAATGAGAAAAACCACAGGCAGAAGCAACCGAAATAACTATTCGTTAGTATAATAATGTTACTACTGTTTGTACAAAAAATTCATATCAAACTTATTTAAATAATTATAAAATCATTCAGAATAAAAGATTATTAAACGTAACATAAATTAATTAACATACACGCAATAACTACTTCATGAGATATTTTGTAGACCAAATCATTAAGGTAGGAAAAAACCAGGTTTCGTCAGATCTGGTGACCTTGGAGGACACAGAACAGATGCTCCTCTTCCGGTCCAATGGCCTGGAATTTTTTTAATTCGGGGCATTTCGGACTACAATGCTGAAATGAGCAGACACACGATCTAACTGGAACCACATCCTTCTCAATAGTTGTAGCGGTATGTTTTCCGCAGATTACCAAGCTTTTCGTTTAAAAAATTTTGGAAAATATTCCAATTGCGGTGTCCATCAAGAAAAATGAGGCCATATTATGGAGTCCTTCAGTAAATCTCTCACCGTACACTCTGGATACAATAAGACTATTGTTTGAGCATTCTCCAAGGATATGAACCATTTCAATTGATTCTTGAACTGTACACTTCAACGAGTAGCAACTGTTTCGATTCAGTGTGCCATGCCGCCTGTGATTTTTTCCAATTTCTCTGTAAATTTTCGGAGAAACCATAATATCAAAAAAATAGGTTGAGATAGATACGGCAAAACGTTAGTTTCTGAATGAGCACACTGTAAGCTTTCCACGGCAAAATAATATACAGAATGTATTTAAGAAAACCAATTAAAAATAGAAGTGCAGGTAGCGATGTTCGAAGAGGAATTTTGGACACCTTGTATCATAACATCCAAGTTAAGAATCAACTAGGCCAATATTAGCTTACACGTAAATTTTTAAAGAACACTGCATTTGATAATTTTCCAAATTTGTAGTGGAATATAGAATTTACAAAACTTTCATTTGGCACATAAAAACATTTAAGAAAAATATAATTTTTAGTATTACTCTCTTTTGGTGCACCGTGTATTCTAGACAATAATTTTGCGTTTTCACAAGGAAGATACATTATAAGTTTCATTAAGAAAATCTTTCCATAAATACGACAGTTTAATAAGTATTGACCGACGCGCACTTATCGGACTACCCTGTATGTGTGTGTGAGTGTGTGTGTGTGTGTGTGTGTGTGTGTGTGTGTGTGTGTGTGTGTGTGTGTAACTTAATATATATATATATAATATATATATATATATATATATATATATATATATATATGTAGACACACAGAAATGTTGAGAAATTTGCTTAACAAATGAGACTTTTCTTCAATATTACGTTATGCGAAAAATTCTTTGTGCAGATAAGTTTTGCTTGTCCTAAAACTTATTCAACACCAATCAGATCAAACTTGACATGCAGACTATACAGGGTAGAACATAAAAGACATATTTTGCTTAAGAGTAAAGTACATTTATATCAATAGATAGAAAAAAAATGTACTGAGAAAAGTTGTTAATAATTAAAAGTTATGTTCAGATACGAAGTTTCAGAGTCTTATAACGACTTTGGCTATTTTGAAATTTTCCGAGATTTTTCTGACTATTCAACTCACCCTCTCCATGTCAACTAGCAACCAATTACAGTTCAGTATTTTTTATATTTGGACCAATCAGACCACAATTATGCGACAACTCCACTAAGGGAATATTCCCGACATTTTTTTCTCTTCCTGTGAAATTTAATTGCCTTCCGGTAAAATGTCAAATTGACATAAACTTTGACGTTTATTTTGTTCGTCAAAGTAATGCAGACTCCGACTACCATCGAAACCACTATATAACCTGCAACTTGTTCTAAATTAAAACTAATTAATTAATTCATGACTTGTCAATTGACCGTCAATTTTGTACATTTCTTTTAAATGCCATTCTAGGCCGACGAATTGCATAAATTTTTGTCAAAGTGCTTAATCGTGTTTTTTGTTTCAAAATTGGTCGACCAATTTATATCGAAGCAATAAACATGCATACACCTGGACAAGCATTTTCGGCAATTCATCGGCCACTAGAGATATTGTATTATATATGAATATTTTTCTATTCTGCATAATAAACATATTGCAAATATATTCTCGACTGTCATCTGTAGCATGATTTATTTGTCAGTTTGACAATGTATCCATAATGTGAATTGAACATTGAACATGATGTCACATTTATTTACATACTCGAATCTTATTTGAATGAAAATTAAGTTGAATAATCAAGAAAAGGTAGAAATAGTACTAATTGTAGGAAATAATTATTAAACAACACGGCAGGCTGCTGCAGAATTTAAGATAATCATCTCGAAAGATCAAGCATCTGCCATATAACTGTAGCTCATGTTATGCGGAATTTTAGAAACCGAAATCCGAAATTTTTCAAAGAACCTGAACAACTGAGAATGGATAATGACAATCTTCATGGAAAAGAGACATACTACTGACTATTCGAGAAAATCCCAAACAAAGCATTAGACAAATATCCCGGATTTGGATGTAACCACCACGTTTACAAGAAAAATACTAAAAAGGCACAAATTTAAACCTTTATTGAAAAGAGACATGAATCAACGCTTGGATTTTTGTGTATTGCTTTCAGGATGTTTAGAAAATGATAGAAACTGTTTGAAGAAAATTTGTTTCACTGATGAAGCAGTATTTACAACAAACGGGATATTTAGTTCTCAAAATTCTCGGTATTGGAGCACTGAGAATCCACATTGGTCGGTAGAGTGTCGTAGCCAGTAGTCTGAAAAGGTTCATGTTTGATGTGGAATAATATGCGACAGGTTACTTGGACCATTTTTTTTGAGAACAACATCAATGGCGACAATTTTTTGAATTTTTTCAACATTGAATTTGAAAACGTTCTGGACGATATGCCGCTTGAAGAAACACACCCGATGATTTTTCAATTACATGGCGCCCACGCACGTATATTGGCTAAAAATGGCAATTTTCCGAACAAATGGATTGGTAGGGCTGTACAAAATGATTTAAACCTTGTTTCTTGGCCTCCAAGATCTGATATTACACCTCTCGATTTTTTTCTATGGGGATTTCTTAAGGAAAAGGTGTAAAAAACTCACCCGCAAAATGGGGAGGAACTAAAGCAAAGAATAAGAGAAGTCTGTCAATCCGTTACACCTGAAATGCTGAGAAATGTTCGAGCAAATATGAGACGGAGGGCCATCAAGTGCAGTAAGCTTCTGGGTGGTAATGTTGAAAAGTGAGTCATCTCAAAAGTGGAATAATTTAAATTTAGTTGAAGTTGCCGAAATTCATTATGTCATAGCTGTGTATGTTTGTGTTGATTTTTCATTTCAACAAAATAAATAAAGTGTTTAAAATCTTTAGCCAATATTTCATCTTACCATAAAATTGAAAATTGAATTTCAAACAACTTTTCTCAATACAATTTTTTTCTATCTATTGAAATAACGGTACTATCGCGCTCAAAAAATACTGGTACAGGAAAATTTTGGCTGTGTGCATTTGGTTTGACGGCACCTAATCAATTGCCTTAGCAGGCTATGACCATGAAATATCAAACTGACAGTTTATAAGAGTCTTTAATCTATCAAATTTGCCAGTTTAACAAATGCTTAACCCCTACTAATTCGTGAGATGTCCAATTTCCACACAAAAAATGTTCCTACATCAAAATTTGAATTTTGGAAGTGTCTACAGTAACAAGCTGTACCAGAATTCGAACATTAAACAACTGCCTTTCATTTATTAACCCACACTCTGCAACGATTGCTTTCCTTAAATAATTAATATTTGTGTGGCGTTTTTTATAAATCTTACTTTTACGGTGGCCCCCACAGAGAAAAGTCGCAAGGTGCTAAATCAGGAGATCTGGTTGGCCAGTTTATGGTACCACCTCTGCCAATCCAACGATTTGGAAATGTATCATTTAAATGATTTCTGACATCTACACCGTAATGCGCGAGACAGCCGCCGTGTTGAAACCAGATCTCCCGATCTTCTCTTGCAATTTCCTCCAAAGCAGGACCTACCTTATTCACTAAAAGTTCTAAATAAGTTTCAACATTTAAATTTCCATGAATGTCAAATGGGCCGATAATTTCATTATTAAAAATTCCAGCCCAAATATTAATTTTTTGAAGGTATTGGGTTCTTGCACATAAATTGATCCTTGGGTTTTCTTGGGCCCAGTATCAAGTTTTTTGCACGTTACGTTCATTGTTTAACGTAAAAGTGCATTGATCCGTAAAAAAAATCGACGATATAAAGCGACGATCCTGATTCGCACGCTCTTACATCTTTTTGCAAAATATAACTATACTTTCCTCATCTGCTTGAAATACCTCCTGAAGACATTGGGGTTTATATGGATGATATCGGTGCTTCTGTAGTATCTAATACACCGCCGACTTTGACGAATTTAATTCACGGCTAATTTCCCTTGTGCTGTTGGGTGGATATTTATCATGCCCAAAACACGTATCTGTGTGTGCGTGCGATCGTGCGTGTGTGTTGGTGCGTATGATACATAAGACTCTTAATTACCCAGGATAGATAATGTTTTAGTTTTTTTTAAGGCAATATAATGAATTAGAACTTTAACATGTTATTCACAATGGCGTTGACCTTAAGTGATATTGATTCTTTACGAGATACCAATAATGCGCGAAGAGCTTAGGAGCAATACATCGGCATAATAGGTTACTGCGGAATATGCGCAATAAACTACTGCGTAATCACGAAAACGTATATATATATATATATATATATATATATATATATATACAGGGTGACTGGTCGAAACCATTCATTAGAAGTATTAGGAGTTCCAGCCATGGCTGATTTCTGAAAGTTTGTATCTGGACTAAGTGATTCATATTCTATTTAAGGAAAATATTTTCATGATGACTACACTTCCGGTTATATCGGAAGTAGCCATCAACTTTGTTATTTAAATGGAATCGTACCATTTTTATGGCATATTCGAATTGTGCTCGCCATTCAAGCAGAAATTTTATCAATGTTCCCTATACCTAAATTTAATAGTTTTTGAGATTAAAATTTTTTTTCGAAAATTATTGGTTGAACACTATGACATTTGACAATGCCTGCTGGCGCCATTTTTAGTACGAAGCAAGTAATATTGACGTTATGCATAGAGGTATCCTTAAGCTTTACGCTGATGCTTCCGGTACTGCCAAATTATCTACAGGGTGTTCAAAATGTGACTTCCATCTTTTGAAAATAAAAACCATCAAAACTTAACTTTTTCAAATACAATGCCCAATATTTTCTTCCTTTAAAGGACGCAGAATAAAATTCTGCATTGATTTGTATTAGCATTCCCTATACCTATCTTCAACAGTTTTTCAGTTATTCAGGTATTTCTAAAATCTCGTCCGAAATTTAGAAAAATTAATTCGATTTCTCCACGGCCGAAGCCTACTACAATGCAGAAACCAATTACAATGGGGAGGAACTAAAGCAAAGAATAAGAGAAGTCTGTCAATCCGTTTCACCTGAAATGCTGAGAAATGTTCGAGAAAATATGAGACGGAGGGCCATCAAGTGCAGTAAGCTTCTGGGTAATGTTGAAAAGTGAGTCACATCTCAAAAGTGGAATAATTTAAATTTATTTGAAGTTGCCGAAATTCATTATGTCATATCTGTGTATGTTTCTGTTGATTTTTCATTTCAACAAAATAAATAAAATGTTTAAAATCTTTAGCCAATATTTCATCTTACCATAAAATTGAAAATTGAATTTCAAACAACTTTTCTCAATACAATTTTTTTCTATCTATTGAAATAACGGTACTATCGCGCTCAAAAAATACTGGTACAGAAAAATTTTGCCTGTGTGCATTTGGTTTGACGGCACCTAATCAATTGCCTTAGCAGGCTATGACTATGAAATATCAAACTGACAGTTTATAAGAGTCTTTAATCTATCAAATTTGCCAGTTTAACAAATGCTTAACCCCTACTAAATCGTGAGATGTCCAATTCCACACAAAAAATGTTCCTACATCAAAATTTGAATTTTGGAAGTGTTTACAGTAACAAGCTGTACCAGAATTCGAACATTAAACAACTGCCTTTCATTTATTAACCCACACTCTGCAACGATTGCTTTCCTCAAATAATTAATATTTGTGTGGCGTTTTTTATAAATCTTACTTTTACGGTGGCCCCCATAGAGAAAAGTCGCAAGGTGCTAAATCAGGAGATCTGGTTGGCCAGTTTATGGTACCACCTCTGCCAATCCAACGATTTGGAAATGTATCATTTAAATGATTTCTGACATCTACACCGTAATGCGCGAGGCAGCCGCCGTGTTGAAACCAAATCTCCCGATTTTCTCTTGCAATTTCCTCCAAAGCAGGACCTACCTTATTCACTAAAAGTTCTAAATAAGTTTCAACATTTAAATTTCCATGAATGTCAAATGGGCCAATAATTTCATTATTAAAAATTCCAGCCCAAATATTAATTTTTGAAGGTATTGGGTTCTTGCACATAAATTGATCCTTGGTTTTCTTGAGCGACGATATAAAGCGACGATCCTGATTCGCACGCTCTTACATCTCTTTGCAAAATATAACTATACTTTCCTCATCTGCTTGAAATACCTCCTGAAGACATTGGGTTTTATGGATGATATCGGTGCTTTGTAGTATCTAATACACCGCCGACTTTGACGAATTTAATTCACGGCTAATTTCCCTTGTGCTGTTGTGTGGATATTCATGCCCAAACGATTAATTCAGTGCCATCAACATTCCTTCGATTACCTGTATTACAATCGTATTATTCAAGTTTGCAAATATATAGTATATATATATATATATATATATATATATATATATATATATACTGTGTGTGCGTGCGATCGTGCGTGTGTGTTGGTGCGTATGATACATAAGATTTAATTACCCAGGATAGATAATGTTTTAGTTTTTTTAAGGCAATGTAATGAATTAGAACTTTAACATGTTATTCACAATGGCGTTGACCTTAAGTGATATTGATTCTTTACGAGATACCAACTAATGCGCGAAGAGCTTAGGAGCAATACATCGGCATAATAGGTTACTGCGGAATATGCGCAATAAACTACTGCGCAATCACGAAAACGTTATATATATATATATATATATATATATATATATATATATATATATACAGCACGAGTCACGCACTGACGCACTCACGCAACGCACACATCATTACGACAGTATTACGCACGCACGTTCACAGCACATGCACGCACGTGCATTCACTCCACACATACACACACACATATTGTATCTTGGACTCAGTGATTCATAGGTGTCACACTTGTCAGTGGAAGATATCCTAGTTCGAGTCCGAGAGTGTTTGGGACAATATCCGAGTTAAATGAATTCGGCTCAAGTTCAAAAGCCATCAACTTCTCGTTACTTTAACTGATGACGGAATCAGTAGTCCGCTTCCGAAATTATGGCACTATCAAACAAAACTTGGAAATAGGCCGATCCCTGACTATATGAGACCACAGGTAGAAAACACTTTTAATCATATTGTTCCTATTACGTTTATCATTTAATAGTATATTGAGATTAACAGAAATACTTTCTTCTGAAAATGTATGATGGTCTGTAAGGAACTACATTACAGAATTCGTGATGAAGTGCCTAACTGAGCGAAGAGGTATTGATTAGTTTTAAGCAACGATGCAATTTAATGAGGTTATGCATAGGGATAATCCTTAATGAAATCAATTTACGCTGAAGTTTTTGCTAGAAGTCACGGTAAAATATTTGCAAACGAAAAATAAACTCACTGTACCCTAACCGTGTTCAATATGTATTAGACTTGCCATCTATTTAAAAATAGTGAGCAGTTAAAGCAGACAAAATAGTTTCGTTAACTAAATTATCTAAATACAATGCCCAATATTAAATTCTTAAGTGTTACTAACCTGACTCAATAAAAATTCTAACAGTTGGAATTTTAATGCATTTATAGCTCAGCACATCTGCTAATTACCTAATTTGTCTGCATGCAAGTTTGTTACATTCAAAGAACTACTAATTCAAGGTTTAAATTTATATCCAAATCTCGATTCCGTATTTGCATTTTGTTATAAGAAGGTGGCTGATTTTATTGGTCCTCTCACGGCTTTATCTAAAAGCTATTTATGTAATAAGGAAAGGAAGTTAGGCGTTTACCGACGGTTAGGTATGTAGTTTATCAAAGCAAACAGAACTGTTAAATTTCAACAAATAAGATGAAAAGTAATATGATAATAACTATTATATTATTGAAGTAAGAAACAATTCAAAATTTTATAAATGTTCTGGCTCCATTTTGTTGAAGACAACCAAGTCTTGACTGAACTTTTCAAGCTTTTTGACGTGATGACGATTTAACTGGCGAAATGCCGTCGTTACTCTTAAGCCGCTTTGTGTGGACTGGAGTGGCGTATACTTGATTCTTGACTTTCCCACGTAGAAGTCGAGTGGAGTTAGATCGGAGATCGGGGCCACCCATGGTCCGTTTCGACCCTCCACTGATCTCAAACATAGTGGTGATTTGATCAACGTCATCATAAATTTGAAGAAACGACCATTCATTACAAGACACAACACGTTAAAACTAAATTTGTTTTGAAAATTTTCTCGCTTGAAATGTGGGTTCACACCCAATAGTGCCAATTACGTCGATTAACAATTCCTTCTCTGGTAAATTTCTGTCCGTCCAAATTATTTTCGTAAACAGCGGTCTTCCTGAATGCTGATTAACATTTGCTCAAATTCCACTCGCTTGAAATTATCGCCTGATGAAGTGCTTGAACCAAGGTAAACGAATAATCATGCATTTTATTTCTTTAAGATGTTGTATGGAATAGTAAGACAGGCCCAAATCTTCTGCAGCAGATCGTATCGAGCCGTGGGATAGTTATTAAAATATGCTAGACATTAATCATTAGCTTCTGCCATTAATAGGCTTTGATCGTGTTCTGGCAGCTTCTGTTCATACCAAAAGTTTGACTCTATTCTAATTGTGCTTGTTCATTGGTGTTAAGGATATCGGTCATTAAACAAACGGCAAGTTCTGCTAATAATCTTATCACATTCTCCATGAATAAATAAGTTCAAAATATCCCTGTTTGAATACTTCCCATTTTCCATTTTGATAAACCGAACACAGAAACACAACAATGTATTGACAGTTACTAACAACAAACTTATCTGGTTTCCATGGCTATCCATGGAAATCAAAATCGTTATTGAAAATAAATCTCAATATGAAAACTATCGAAATAGGAAAAAATTTTCTAAGAAATGGTTTAAATATTTGTTTTTTAAAGATTTACCATGCGAAATAGCCAATTTAAAAGCGTAATACAATTTAAAAATTAAAAAATAATTAGGATAAATTTAAGATACAAAAGTCTTAAAAAATTCGACGATAAATTTCTAAAATCAATTAACGGACATAAGTTCACCATGTTTGAAGTAGATCTCAGTTGGAAAACAAAATGATAAATTGACTAAAAAAAAAGCAATTTTTTTATTTTTATAAATAAATTAAGAGGATTAAAGTATTTACAAAATTAGTGGATTAAAATTATTTTTGAGAAATTTAAAAAAAAACCACTATTTTTCCATAAAGAAGATGTAGACACACGCACACGCACACGCACAGCACAAGCACGCACACGCACGTCACACGCACACCACCCCCACCCCACACACACACACACACACACACATTGGATTACTTTGTGGCTCAGTGATAAAGGTGTCACACTTGTAAGTGGAAGATTCCTAGTTCGAGTCCGAAGGTAGTGTTTGGGAAAAAATCCGAGTAAAATGAATTCGGCTCAAGTTCAAAAGCAGTCGTTCTCGTGACTAAGCCTGATGACGGAAGCAGAGTCCGCTTCCGAAATATCGCGCTATACAAACAAAACTGTAGAAATAGGCCGATCACCTGACTAATATGAGACCACAGGTAGAAAACACTTTAATACATATTTATTCGATTACGTTTCTCATTTAATAATGAATGAGTTAACAGAAATACTTTCTCTAAAATGTATGATGGTCTGTAAGGGTGAATACATTACAGAGTTCGTGATGAAGTGTAACGAGCGAAGAGGTATTGAATGTTTTAACCAAAACGATGCAATTTAATAGGTTACATGGGGATAATTTAATGAAATCAATTTATGAAGTTTTTTGTGGATGTTGCTAGAAGTCACGGTAAAATATTTTTGCAAACGAAAAAAAACAAAAACTCACTGTACCCTAACCGTGTTAATATGTATTAGTTACTTGCCATATATTAAAAATAGTGAGCAGTTAAAGCAGACAAAATAGTTTCGTTAATAAAAATTATCTAAATCTTGCATAATTTAAATTATTAAGTGTTACTAACCTACTCAATAAAAAAATTTAACAGTTGGAATTTTAATGCATTTATAGCTCAGCACATCTGCTAATTATAATTTGTCTGCATGCAAGTTTGTTACATTCAAAGAACTACTAATTAAAATTTAAATTATATCCAAATTTGATTCCGTATTTGCATTTTGTTATAAGAAGGTGGCTGATTTATAATTGGTCCCTCAGGCTTTATCTAAAAGTTATTTATGTAATAAGGAAAGGAAGTTAGGCGTTTTACCGACGGGTTCTGGGTTATCTGAGTACATATTGTATTTTCCATAAAGAAGATGTAGAATTGATTTTTCCTAATTGTTTTGCTTTGCGTTTAGTGCTTAAAATCTGTAGAGTAAAGAAGATAATTTCTTCAAATTACCATGTAACTACTAGTATTGGGAAAATGCCATTAATAACGTCAACTGTTTTGTTGTTAATTTTGTAAACATGTATATATTCAATTAAGCTAATTTAAGCCAGTTTAATCGTATTAAAGAGCTACTAAATCTCAAAAGTGTATAGCAGCATTAACTTTTCGAGAATCGAAACAAAATCGGTAAGAGTGGTTTATCTTTTTGACAATATCAGTAGGACTTGACCAAGGGCTAGTATAAGGTGCAACCACATCCAATTCTAATACAATATTCAACTTTGTGTTCGCTATCTGCTTAATAGTAGGGTAAAGTAGATAATAGCACTGATTAATTTCTTCAGCAGATGTTTTCAACTACGGCAGTGCAACCCAATTGCAAAGAAACCGTTAAGTAAAAATTGTCAAGAAGAAAGTTTAAATAAATTTCTTCAGAGGTAGGAATAGTACCCCAGCAGGTTTCATTTCCTGCATAGGCCAAATTTTGTACAATAAGGTAAGGACGTTCATTATTACGAACAACAGCAAATACAAAGAAAAGAAAAACGCGTTGTTTATCAGAAATGCCATAAAAAGGAGTATACGGGAATGTGGAAAGCAGAGAATGTTCTACTCGGTCATAAGTTTTCTAGTTTCTTAGAACAAGCAGGACAAGAAGGTTTAGTTACATCAGATTTCCCCAACCATAGCAGTGTTTAACCCGAAGCCTAGGATAGCGAAAGGAAACATATTCTACACCAGAGGAATTCATACAACGAAGAGCAGAAGGTGACAAAGACGGTTTAGGAGGTAAAACAGTAGATGTCGTAGATGGAGAAAACTAGAACGGAAAATTCTAATTAGCACATACGCAAAGAAATAGATAAATCAGAAAAGAAATTAAATACCCCGTAAATAATATGTTTATTCGCTTAGTGTAACTGTGTTTGAATAAACCAAAAAAAAACTTTAAACTTAAACCTAAAATAACTTAAAGTAAAAAAACTAAATAAGTTTAGATCGTGGCTTCGCATGATAGTGACATAACACGGGCAGATTTTATGCGCAATAAAAATGGAAAGGTTTCTGTCAGTTCCCAGAGAACTCTGTGGAACAATGAAATAGTATTTCAGCCCAAATAGCACTGTTCCTTATTAGTTAACGTAAACCGTAAAACTACGTGCAAGGCTCCCTACATATTAAAATGTTAGATGTTTAATTGTGACAATAAGTTTCTACCTATTTAAATATCTGTAACAATGTACAGCGAAATCTACATTGGATACGTTATACAGAACAGTTTAGGTAAACTAACTGTAATTTAGTCACAAACTACTAACAGGGTGAGGTATAGGTAAGTAAAAGTGTATTTGAATTAGAACAGTTAAATAATATTTTACATATAATATGCAACACCATATAGTTCGATGACAATAGTATGCAGTACGCGATGTACGAGTGCAAAAATTTCTATTGTTTAAAGGGCAGTAGCTTTATATTATATATGCTAACACAGCGTAATTTACTGGGTATATATCAGATGGAATAAACTTCCCAATAACCTGTTACGACTTACATATACCTCGATAGAGACAAGCAAAGCCAGATGGATATTAGTGAATTCTGCAGTTACAAAATGTGATCGTAAGTACTAACATTTCAGTGAAGTTAGTAGAATTTACTCGTAAATCAAATTTTTTTTTGAAAAACCTGGTACACTGGATCAGAACCTGTAACAAACAAATTTTATAATTAATTTTATAAATTGCCGACCTATCCTGCTTATCCACTTGATCTTTTGGATTATCTAAGAGATTTTCCAAACTATTATCTGTTAAGATAATAGTTTGCAAAATCTTCTGGCAATCCAGAAGATCAAGTGGATAAGCAGGCTACGTCGGGAATTTATAAAATTAATTGTAAAAATTGTGAACAAATGTGTGTAGGGCAAACTAAACGACCTATCAAAAATTGGTTTTAAAGAACATTTAGCTCATAATAGATGCAAACGTTGAGACAAGTCTGCCGTAGTCCTACATGGTGTTTGATAAAAGTTATGTAGTAGATAAGGTATCGTAATCAAACATGTTAGTAATAAGTGCGAACTTAATTGCTATGGAAGTTTAGAGATCTTCAAAAACAAAGTCTATTGAACAATAACGATTTAGGGTCTTTAGGATATTCACAACTAATTAAACTTTCATAACTTTCACATTCACTTTCACCAGATAAGCAATTATGGTGTATACATACACACACACACACACACATATATATATATATATATATATATATATATATATATATATATATAGAACATTTCTTTAGTTTGTCCCATTCGACCGCTGAGGATGATAGCTTAGCTATTAAAATGCGTTCGGTACTTTGTAATTTTTGTGTGGTGCGTGAGTGTATTTTATTCGTTACGTAAACTATATAACCATTAGTAGGAGATGGTATTATATGTGTTATTGAAAATTCGTAAAGCAATTAATTATACATATAAGATAATAAATACTTGTAAGTCCCTACCCAACTGTGGGGAAGGTTTTCAGTCTTACTACACCCCTGATCACTACAACCGCATTTAGATTGCTTCCACTATGGAGGTTCCTGTATATGTTTGCAAGTTATTGTGCCTTACATTTTATATCTCAATTAAATTAAGTTGTTTAATTTATATTGAACCTAGACTCCAGACAATCGACACCATTTTCACTGGAAATCGTTGTTAGAACACAAAGATCGAGCAACTTTGACCTCTACCGCGAAGTCGCGTTTTGTTATAGTTGTGAATATTAATTGCTAAGGTAAATTTAAGTAAATTTTAATATAAAATTATAATTTAAACGGAAACTACCTTATTTAAAAAACATACGATTTGAGATAAGACAAAATTTGTATGTGCATGTTCACAAACTTCACTGTGAAATTAGGAATGTGGAGCAAAATACCATAAGCAAAGGTACACACATCACAAGTACTAATAAAAACTTCGCAACTAGAGAAAAAATCGAATGGAAACAAGGAACAGTACCGCAGTCTAAAGGAATCGAATCAGGAACCAAAATTAAATAAATTTTGCATAACCTGAACAGGATTCGGAACCGTTGTTACAAATTATCACTAAGTTAAACGCCGAGACCGGTACCTTAAACAGAAAAATAAACAAATAATAAATCAATTGCACTGCGCCATTTTTGTCTACATCCAATTTATAATTGTTATGTGTATATGATAACACAAAATGTCATTGGTTTGACTTGCGTATCTGATTACCTTAGTAATGTGCGGCAATAGTCTTTATGAAAGGTATATTATAGAATAAATTAAATGAACAATTTCTGTAGTACTATTCCATTAATTTCCAGCATTTCCTAAAACGGTTTCTTCCAACTGCTTCTTCTTACTATTTTTTGCCTTCGTCGACCATCCGATGCCCCTATTGCATATAGTATACATACGTTTTGGATAATATCTTATTCTTTTTAGATTGGATGTTGCTGTCGAGCCATAGACGATTGAATCATAATCGAAGACAGATGATTAGTGCTTTGTAAACGCGTAAAAGTATTTCTCTATCCGCACCCCAGTTGAAAGTTGATAGACACTTCAAAAGGTTGAGAGATTTGCGTGCTTTTTGGATTATAGTCCAGATGTAACTTCCAGGAAAGTGACTGGTCAAGGATTAATCCTAGAAACTTGTGATGCGTTACTACTTTGATTCGCCGATCCTTTAAGTACATGTTTGGAGGGTAATATTGATGTCGTAGCTTACAGAAGTATCAGAATTCTGCTTTTAAAGGTGATAATTTAAAGCCTACGTTTTCCGCCTCTGCCTCAGCATCTTCGTTTAAACTAGCCCGGTTTGCTATTAATTTCTTCTTGCCGTTTCCATGCAAAAAAACGACACTATTCCACTCACTAATAACATGATTTGTTACTCTATGGTTATTCTGTGACGTACTTTAATTATTTAAGATTCTATAATACGTCGGGTAATGTATTTTACTTTATCCAAATACCTTTTTCTTCAGTCTTGACGGCACTTCCGCTCATAAAACGGTTTATCTCTCATTGGACGTGACAGTTCACACAAAGAATTGGCATTTAGGTTGTCTAGAGTTGGGTTATGAGTATGTATTGTAACAACCCATTTTGAGTTGTATTTAAATATACCGTAATTTAGGTTCTTCGTTCGTTTAATGGTAAATATAGGAAAAATTTTATTTATTAATGATTTATAGGATGTGGTAGGCAACTTAATTTGCATTTTAGAGTAACTTAAGTTGAATATCTTTTTAGGAGTTTATAATTCTATATCGTTGACTTAATTCTTTGCGCAAATATTTTCGCGCAACGCGTCATTATCATCTGATATCCTAAAGCATCCATTTGTTTTTCTTACTTCTTGTGGTACGCTGTAGGTGCAGGAAGCCACATGTTTTGGGTTTCCACCTAAATTTTGTGAAAGTGCCATTGATTTAATGGTAAGATATATTTTAACGCATTATATTAAAAACTAAAACATTTGCTCTTTTCAGGCACTTTCTTTTTCTTACTTTGATTTACACTTTTATTACTTTTACTTTTCTACTGTAATTACATTTTAAGTACGCATTTAATTTTACGTTTGCGTACGCTTTCATTTTATGATTGCAATTGTTGCATTCAAAATTTCAAGAAAATGCAATAAACGGATTATTCAATTTCATGAAGATAAATTTATAAGAAGGAAAATTCCATTTATGGGAGTGGTTTACAACGTAAAGCATTATTTCGAGATATTGCGCAATATGGGTGTAAAGATGACATCACCTTGGTTGACAGTTCCGTAATCATTTAGATACCAGAGGTTATTAAAAAGTTTGTGTACAAAAATTTTACGAACAGGTATTTATTTTTAATGATTTTTAGTGTAAGGCTATTCCAACTAGTTTTTAATTAAGATATATTTTATAACCCTAAATTTTACATGTTAATAAATATAGTTTGTATATTTTTTATTTTTACATTTAGGTGAATTTTTTTTATTGTACAACCTCGGTTTAGTTATTCCGAGCATTATTAAAAAATAACTTGGCGTCCGAGATCATTTTTATTAGTGTTACATTGCATTTTTGTTATTTATGTTAAGTGAAAATAACACAGCATAAATTTGTGGTAATTAAGCAAATCAAAAGATTGAACCACTCTACGTTAATCTACCGATTGAGTCAAAGGCATTATTTTTGGTGAACAGTTTGTATCTTGAATTAGTTTAACGATTTGTTTCGGCGAACATTTTTACACTTATTTCTTTATTATACCATTTTACGCCACATATTTACAGTATGTTATCCTCTAGATTTTCAAGTCTTACTTACTTCAAGTAGTACATAGAAAGATGTTGAGCTCGCGTTTCTTCGTGATTCTATGTAGCCACAGAGAGAAAAATTCTCTCCATTTTTGAGTTCAGCTCATTAACAGTAGTTTTTAGATTGGTTGAATAAATTGCGAAGTAACAAGAATTAGAGGTTAGGGGTATTGAGTTTTCTAGCGTTAGTCGCGATGTCAGCTATTTTGTACAGGAGTGGGAAAGATGGTGCCGAAAGTTCTAGATAGTATTAACAAAAATGAAAGAACATAAAGGACTTTTATTTTTGGAGATTTCTGAGGGTAAGTAACAAAACGCCAATAACAAAGTTCTTCAATTTATGATTTTTAATTTCATCGGGGATGTGTTTCGCTTACGAGAGGTGTAAACATAACGTTTTGGAAATACTTATTCTGCTTGGTCAACCCTGTGTTCTTGGTTGTGGAGAGAAATTAACGAACTAGAAAACAACTCAAATGCCGAAACAGCTACTGCTTAAACAATAGTGCAAATTTAAATATTAGTTATAAACAAAGAGTACAAAATATAAAGAAATTCAACGCAATAGGAATGCATGTCTCTAGTGTATGATGTCCGGCCTATCTGGTACTGACAAATTCATGCAATAACTACATTTGACGTAATGGGAATTTATTCTAATTCTATCCAATATCGACGTGGCTATTTCATCTACAATAAACATAATTACAAAGCAGCCTTACTCTTAATCCTTCACAACATTAATTAACTTTTGTTAGTTAGTGGTACTAGGCTACAATAATTTAATTTAGTTAATAGATTATTTACACTATTAATTTTTTAATTATGATTATATTTCTTATTGATTATGAAATAAAAACCCATCCACAAAAATTCAATGAACCCCCATCAACGCACGTTCTTAAAAGGAAATTTCCGTATTTAATGAAAGTACATTTTATTTATAATTATTATGCAGCTATAAAACAATTTCTTTATAATTTGAATATTAGAATCAAGAATAAATAGTCGATAATATCATTGAGATGCTGTGTATATTTACGCATTCTATTATGCCGATACAATTTTTATCTGTATAGTTTGGAATAAGATACTTGCACATATTTTTTACTCCGTATGCTAAAAAATAAGATATACAGAGTATGACGTCATAAAAATCAATAGTAATTACATATATTAGGTTATCGATTCTCATAGATCATTTGAAAACACCAACTTCATATTCAGCACTCGTGTAAACCTGAAAACCATATATATATATATATATATATATATATATATATATATATTGCGATGTTATATAATAGTATAATAAGGTAGATTTATATCATTAAATAATATATAGTATTGAGTTATAAATAAAGTCAAAGAAGTTATAAACTTAGTTATGAGAAAGTATAGTATACGAGTATAAAAATATGATTGTGATACAACAAAACAGGCCTTGTGGGGTTTGCACAATGATGTTATATTCATAAAAGCAATGAGCTATAGCAGTAGCATACAAAAAAGTTCAACACGATACATATTAGTATGTACGTTCAGTTTCGTTTAAGTTAAATAAGAAAATTTCACATTTAAATCAATTTAATTAAGAATTTGAACACATAACAGATATTGATTACATGAAGTACAATAATTCTAATGTATAAAACATGTATAGGTGCAATGCATATAACTCTGGGAACTATAAAAAGGGTTATGGTACGAAGACAGTATATTGGTAATTCACAGGCTAAGTGTTTAAAAAGTGCATAAGAAGTTATAGTGGCTTAGAAAGATAGATAAGAACATGAACAACGTTTGTGCAATGTGATATTTACAATATAAATACAATTTGTGTACAAAAACTTACTAAATATGCAAACATTGTGAAAGTGTGAAAAGACAAAATTAGGAACTATAGAGCACAGAAAAACAGTGTTGGTGTTAGAGACATGTATAGGAACATATTATATAAACATTACAAGCGATATAGACGTTTAAAAAGCAAGTTAAAATCAAATAATATAAAGTTAGGTTAAGTACAATAATTAAGAATTTTTCAAATTTATAGTTTATATAGGATAAGATAAGTTCAGAATAAATTATAAAAGCATATAATAATAGGTTTCCCTCATTTTCACATAGAATTTAACATAAATTTAGAAAAGTTGGGTTAAGTACTCAAAATTAAGCTATTGAAGTAGAAATTTTGTTAAAACTATGAAAAATGGGTAGAAATAAGTGTATTCTTATACAGTTTTTTATGCAGAAGCTGAATATGTCTTTAGTTCAGTTGTAAAATATATAATTTGTTAGATTTTAGTAATTTTAGGTATTAAATTGTCAAAATTCCTGAAACGAAGTATAACATGTTAGGTGTCTATTTATGCAAAAATTTGCCCTGATTTCAAAAATGTATTTAAAAAGCAAATCCGAATTGAATTGACAAAGTTATGGCATAATTTATGTTTTAGTAAATTTAATTTTTTTGTTTAGACCAATCAAATGCAAGGATCTTTTGTATGTAATGTAAAAAAAATTAAAGCTTTGGTATCCATGAGAAAAGTATATAAGGAATTGCTCCTGATTTCTCGCTCTCTTACAGCTCTTACAACTCTTACTTTTTTATAATTTTAAATGATCTAAAAGTCATAGTGCTAATAGTGCATTCGTTACATGTAATTAAAATTTCGTTAACATTATCGAGTGAACCAGATCAACGTAGAGTTTGAGATTTCAGAAACAATTGATATAACAAATAACAAATCTTAAAACTTAGGTTACCGTTATAATTTTGAATTATGATTGTTTCATTTCGAAATCTTGTATTCAACATCGGTTGATGTGCATATTTTATGTTATATAAAATTTATTCTGATGTTTTATGATGTTTATTTTTTCAAGTGATATTATAAATAAAGTAACTTCAAATCGGCATCTAAAATAAAGTAGAGTAAATATAAACTTTAGAAAGAATAAAAATAAGTCTAACCGATAATTTAATAAATATTTAAATCAATGATTTAAATATTAAGTATAAGGAAATGCACTATAAAGTATTGAGCATCTCTAAATGCGTATTTACCAAAGAAGATTTGAAATGTTTGCAGTAATTTGCTGGAAAGCTTTGAGTGATCCTAGTTATAGGCCAATATTTTCTGTTAGGTTACGATACACGATTGATTTTAAATAACAAGGAAAAATCCAATGGCGTTAAGTCGGAGATCTGGCAGGCCATTCTATTGTTTTGCCAATCCATTTCGAAACTTGATCAACCATCGAAGTTGATGTGCATCTTTTGATACTGCAATTAAATTTCATCTAACAGTTTTGATGTCAGCTTGATTTTCTAAATGCTCAGTTATAACAATAAAGTATTTTCAAATAAATCTAAATACAAAGTGAGAGTTAAACTTCTTCGACAAACAAAGGACCTATTATTTCATTTAAGATCTACCCAGACATTAATATATTTTAAATCAATGACCCTCTAAGAACACGTTAGGATTTTGAAGATCCCAATATCTACAGTTCTGTTTATTAACAAAGCCATTCAGATAGAACGTCGATTCATCGCTGAAGCAAATATTCTTTACCAAATTGCTGTCATTTTGAATCATCGCAGTCATTATTTCACAGAATTGAATCCTCCTATCGTAATCACCTTCAGTGAGTTCATGGAGAATGGTAAATTTGTAAGCAAAGAACTTGTGACGTATTAAAGTCTTGTGTATGGAACCAACAGAAATATTCGTTAATGCAGCGACTTTTGGAATTGAAGTCGTAGGTTCAGCGAAAAAATGGAATAAGACCTCAATTTGTGCATCTTCGTTGAGAACTCGTGGTGTCTTTCTTACTTTGTTACATATTGAGCCAGTTTCTTCAAATTTTCTCACCAGAGTTAGCACATATTGACATCCAACATTTTTTTCAGGATGCGTTTCGTTGAAGACTCGGGCTGTGCTACGAGCACACTTATTCTGGGCTCCATACAAATAAATAATTTCAACTCTTTCTTAAATAGTGTAAACCATGATTGGTATTCAATTGTTTCAATATATCAAAATTCAAATGTATTTTCAAACTGAAGTAATGAATTGTCAAAATTCAACAACTTAACCGAAACAGACTGTTTCAAACTGAAGTAATGAATTGTCAAAATTCAAAAACTTAACCGAAACAGACTATGTTTCAAACTGAAGTAATGAATTGTCAAAGTTCAAAAATTTAACCCAAACAGACTTGATTATAAATCGTTGCAGTCGGCAATAAATTACAAACTGAAATACGGCTTACCTTAACTGAACTCTGAAAGCAAAAATAATCCAAATCGATAAAAACACGATAAAAATATTCGAGAGAGGAGATATCGTTTCCGTATCACTTCGTATTTTAGTACTTGATAAATTAGGGGTATTGTCTTGAACAATGAAATCAATGAACAAAATTTATTTCTTTAGTATTTACATTTTCGCTTGTAATTTCAAAATGGGGCGATGGAAATCAATTTTCCGAACGCGGTTGGATGTGTATTTTGAATACCTTCAAAATGATGCATCACAAGCTAGGGGGTGCAATTTGAAATTTTAATGTGAGGGGAGTGGGGATTAAGGGGTGAAAAGTAAAATTCCATGAACACTGTTTTTGAATGTCCCCTCGACATCTAAATTGACGTATTTTTTCTAGGTCGAGATTCCATTGCTAAAAAATATTAAGGGTGACTAGTTTTGGAATAAAAGCACTGTATATATATATGTTGGTTTTCAGGTTTCCGCGAGTGCTGGATATGAAGTTGGTGTTTTCAAATGTCACACCGTATTATTTATATATTTCCATGCAACAGCGACGGTACTCAGTTATTTGAGTTTTATCAGTATTTTCAGGTTACGTGGCTGTATTGTTTGTGTAGGTATTATATTTCTTTAGTTGTAAATAAATGAAAAAAATCATACGGTCTGACGTCACGACCGTTCTAGACCACGTAGTAAAACTTAAATTTTATAGGTTCTTTCGTTCCCTTTCGCGATCAGCATTCATTTATTTATTCTATTTAAATGTTTTGTTGTTTGATTTTGATCTTAAATTTTAACATATCCACTTTAATTTTTTACGTAACTTACACTTAAGTAAATGGTGTATTAAAAACATTTTATGTTTCTTGCACTCGTCTTGCGACATTGAGATATATTATATTTAAGTTTTTGAATACAATTTTGAAACAACAATATTTTACACATGGTTGCCTGTATATTAACAATTTTTTACATTAATTTTTTTAAATATTTATAAATTTCCATGATATTTATTAAGGTTAAATTTATAATCCAAAAGTAACAAATACATTTTGAATGTAACTCTCGTTTATTATGAATTACAAATTATTATGGAAATTGAAAATTATTGTGAACTAATTAGAGTTTGTCATACATTTTCGGTAAAGACAACCCTAATCTAACCAATATCATTACATACAATTAAAACAGTTCGTAATTGCAATATTTCCCGATTATATAGAACAATAAAGTACACTCTACATGATTTTTAACTGATTGATGTTTTGAGCTTTTTCTTGTTCGCAATCTCCTACGGGTCCAGTCCATCGGCATATTTTTGACGAAATTTATCGTAATCTAATTTAAATAGCTCAAAATTTTCATATTTCACACACCACTTATAACTTCTTTACTTCTCCGACGGAAAGACAAAGTTCAGTTCCAATTAAAATGGCCCTTGTATTTAATGCAAATTATTTTTTCGTAGCCTTCTCATATTATTAATTTTGTTGTGTCAACATTATTATATTAAAGAGTACTAAATGTATTTAGCATGTTTTAATTATACTTAAATACTCCTAATTTGAATGTACAAAAATAATGAGTTTTAATTATAACGAAGAACGTCCGTGTAAATGCTTTATTATGTGTAGGAAACAATCCGTTTTGAGTACTGGCGACAGAGCAAAGCTTCAAAGTACAACATATACGGGAAAATCCTGCATTATCGTACCACAATCACCGTCACCCAGTACTAGAAGGATAAGACACTAATAATCTGGTGGGGGTTTCATTAGAAGCGAACATTAACGAAGTAGCAAAATTCAAGACAGCTGTGATAAAGCTTAAGCTCTTTGGTAATTTTAATAAATTGTTTCCTAGTGCACAAAAATGTAACGAAAAAGATATTTGATTTAACATTGCTGATAATTCTAATTATTAAATTAATAACTAATGGTTACATGTTTTTAAAAATATATTATAAGCTTCTGTCGTTTGTTTAAATTCTTTTAAATTTTACACTAAATAATTAGTAAAAACAGATTTATTACCATTTCTAGGAATGTTAACTTATGATATCAATTTTACAATTTTAATAAATTCAATTAACTGCCGAGGTATTTCATCATTATAGCAAGTAGTAATGCTAATTACTGGTGATATTAATACTAGAAATTAAATGATAAAAGAACAAGATGTTTCTTACAACATAAAACAAAGCTAGACAACTTTTAGATCCGGAAAGTCGGCAAACGTTTTTAGTTTATGGTCGGTTAATGGAGCAAGCTATTATCAGGTGGCTGCTGACTATGACTTGGCTAATTGTTTTTTTGGATAAAGGATGAGTTAACCGACCAGCCGGCGACCGACTGGCCACAGGTGATAACAAGGAAATGCTTCTGCTACATTCCATAACATTGTACTCTCTTTTACGTAATTTGTAACAAATATTAGACCATGATTTAAAAAAAAATGAATAAATTCAATTATAACGAGCTAAGAAATAACCTTGTTATAGCAATTTTATTACAACCTACTCGACGATAGATGAATTACATATATCATACGCAGGTACTCATTTACATGATTACCCGTCAAATTAATTTACTTTCTGTATTAGAGATGCAAATTAACTTAAAGTTAATTTAAACGCAAGATAACGTGTCTTTAATTAATTACGGAATTAACTGCTTTTGTCTGCAGACGTTCACTTTTACAATTTATATAAAAGTCGACAGTTTATGACAAGCATTTATACTACAGTTGATGCAAATAAACTGACAACCAAGTATAAACGTTACCTATAAATGAATGGCTGACTGACTGACAACAATTTTCAAGGTTAATTCGATTTTCGTATATTTATTACAAAAGTTCAGTTACACCAAGTATACCCTAAAGCGCTATCTTGTCTCTCTAATATCGCCATATTTTCACTTCTCTTTACTTGAAAAGGTGAAGAACCCGCTTATGCAATTATAAACGTCGACCGAGCCTTCATCAGTAATTCAATTACATTTTCGAAAATCCGTTAACCCTAACCTCACTTTTACCTTTTTGGTGGTCTTTTAATTTTAATCGGTTTAAAAAGTAATATTTAACACGTGAATAATCCTACATGGCGTTTAACTTGTTTAACACAACTCATAAATAATGATTCCATTAAGTTAAATTCTTAGAAGCACTCTTCGACGAAAACATCGACGAAAACATAAACGCTACTGTAATTTGCCTTATCACCGATTAATAAAATCTCAAAAAGTCTAAATTTATCAATTATAAGAATGCCATAATCCATTAAAATCTAATGTCTCTAGAAATGACATAAAACTTACAGGTATAATTCTTTTTTTTGAACGAAGATAGAGTTAAGTCGAAGAATGCCCTGTCTGCCTGCTTATACCTTTGATAAAGACTCCATTAGTCAGAGCCAACTAAGATAGGCTAAGTGCACATATCAAAACAAGCTGGGTTTTAACAATATAACATCGCGACATTCTGGCGCATTTCGGTTTGTTTTTAGAGTTTTATGGTTATTTTTATTTTAACTATAAAAATCACTTCATTTTGAATTTTAAATTTTTGAACACGTGTTTTTGTGATGTAAAATGTGAATTGCCAAAGATTGGTGACATTTTGCTAATTTTGTTTGTTACGCTAAGTAATAAAAGAATTTGTTCACGCCTTTTCGGCTATAGTAATACAAAATTTAGCGTCAAAATTGTGAATAAGACTAACAATGTAGCTACTAAAACAATTTAACAAGTACCTAAGGAAGAGTTATTGTTTTTAAAAGGATCTACCGCATTGTCCAAAGTGAATGTATATAAACTGTTTTATGATTATATTTATTGCATGGTAAATAATAAACTCCCTAAGAAAAGGTTTACACAAACTTGCATACATTAAATATATATATTAGTGTGATTTTTAAACACGTTATGCATGGCCATCTAATGTAGAACATACATTAATAAGATTAATAATTAGGCAAAATGTATACCGTTTCGGTATAGAAGAAATAAATATGTATTTGTTTATGAGTTTCTTGTGTATCGAACTAAACGAACACATATCCAACTTACTCATTAAAAACTAAATGGGATGAGTATAATAACTACCTTCTACTACTGCTTTAGAATGGTATGGAGGTTTGGTAGTTATGACACTACCTGAATACAGTACCAAATTATCTATAATATCATTTCTAATGCACATCATGAATTTGATAACATCATTAAGAAGCGGTATTGTCAGATATGTTTTAGATTTAACAATTAAAATAACACATTTACATTCATTAAAAACACAGAATGTTGTGATTAATGTCATTATTGATAATTACATTGATAATAAACGAATAGACACGAAATAAAGTTGGCTTCGTTCCTCTTGACAAAGTAGCTCCAACCAGTACCTAAGTACGCATAACTGAGCTGTTATATTAATCTAACATTGTAATAGCAGTTTTTGTTCTTTATCTCGTGCCTATCGAGGTTCGCTCGTAACGTAAAATACTAATTTCTACAATTGGTATAATCATTGAATTAGAATAATACGATTTCATCGCAAGGGTGTTATAAAAATCTTATAAAATCAGTTTTTTTAGTACCTTTTCTATTTTAGGTCAAAAAAAGAAAACACTGTTCAAGTTCTGGTAAAATTAAAAAAGGTAAAAAGGTATATGAGCTTGGTAACGATGTTAATAAAGTGCCATTGTTATTGGTAAGCGTGTAAGCACAGTACACTGTAACATAAGCCTTCTCTAACCATTACAGATGAGCAAATGTTAACAACTTCATAAAAAATATCTAGCTTCATAGTAAAAGCGCAGTACACAAACTGGATTCCTACTAAGCAAATTTATTCTCACAGCAATCAATTACTGAATTACAATGCATTTTGTGAACTAGTGCTGTGTGTGATCTATTATATACACAATTATTTAAATTTTATTGGGCAATACATTTTATCATAGTTGTTATAGGTTATATTGGAGGGCGTGTATCAATAATTTTTAATAGAAATTTATTATAGTTGTACACTTATTAAAGAATCATTTGAACGGCGCTGGTACAATATCTCCCTGCCCACGCACGAGTTTCCAATACATACAGTATTCGTTATTTTATGTAATTTTAAGCATAAGACAATTGCCATTTGTATCACTAGGCCAGAAACGATAGGTTTGCGAGTACGCGCAACTGCTATTGTGCTGCTGAACTACATTCATTGATACCATTTAGGCTCACCTTTGCTAAGGATGGTCAGTTTGTTCATGTATATCATCAATATGCAGTACACATTTCAACTTGTACCAAACGGGTGCAATCAACTTTCTCCAACGCGGTTTCTAAACTCTTAGACTGAACTTATCCGGGTAGGATCACAATTATTTAAAATTATATACTAACTTGTAGCTTTTTGAAGTCTGTCTTCTATGTACAGGATGAGTCAAGCTCAACGGGACGGAATCTCCTGGGCAAACGGTAAGAAATAATAAAAAGTCATTTTACAGGCGTATGTAGGTTAGTAACGGCTACAATTTAAAATTACTCTCACATATATAGGGTGTTTCAAATTCGAGTAACATCAGAGTTATGTTTTTTTTAATGGAACGCCCAGTATTTTATTAAATTTTTCAATTACGTTTTATTTAAATTTTGTGAAAATGTGCTCTTCTTGAAAATAATTAATTACAGCTTATCAAGTCAATTTCAAGCTGTAATATTTTTGATTATTTATTCTACATTTTTCAGGTTTTCTATCGGTATAATTACAATAATAAATTGTTATAGAGGGTGTTCCTGGCAATTGGTTTAATTTTCATCATCTTTTTCGTGTAATTTCTTTGTTATTTTAAATGGAACACCCTGTAGTTTATTAACATTAGTACAAGATGTGTATCTAAAGAAGTAGATGTAAGTCAATCAAGTGTTAAAAGAATTCTTAAAAAACATCGTTATCATCCATATCACAGTGAAATGCACCAAAATTTATACGAACACGATTTTGAAAACAGGCTTGAATTTTGTTTACGATTTCTTGAAAAAGAAGGTAAAGAAGAACACTTTTTAAACAAAATTCTATTTACCGATGAAGCTACTTTCGATAACAATGGACTAGTTAACCGGCATAATTTTCATTATTACAGTACTGAAAATAACCACCAGTACAAAACAACAAATCATCAAAATCGATGGTCTCTGAAAGTGTATGGGGGGATAATACGAGACTACGTAATAGGGCCACATTTTTTTTATGGTTATTTAAACGGAAGAAATTTGATTGGATATAGGAAGTGATTTTTGGATTATTTTACAAGACATTCCATTAAATGTCAGAAGAGAAATGTGGTTGCAACTAGACGGCGCTCCAGCACATTTTTCGCGTAATGTAAGACAATATTTAACTGAACATTTCCCAGGAAAATGGATCGGCAGAGGCCCCCAGATCACATGATCTAACACCAATGGATTTTTTTATGGGGAGACGTTAAAAATATCGTTTTTAATACCTCTCCCACAACCATCGAAGACATGAAAATACGTATTCAAAATGCATTCGCCACGATAACTCCTGACATGCTAAGGAATGTGAGAAGATCATTTGAAAAAAGGATAATAATGTGCATTCGTGAAAATAATAAAATGCACTAATTTTAGTAACCTAGTGTAAATTACTCGGAAAGTATTAAAAATAGGCATACGAAACCCTTAACTAATAAATTGTATTTTTGTATGGTAAATTCAAAAATGTAATAAAATACAGGGTGTTCCATTTAAAATAACAAAGAAATTGCACAAAAAAATGATGAAAATTAAACCAATTGTCAGGAACACCCTGTATAACAATATATTATTGTAATTACACCCATAGAAAACCTGAAAAGTATAGAATAAATAAGCAAAAAAATTACAGCTTGAAATTGACTTGATAAGCTGCAATTAATTATTTTCAAGAAGACCGTATTTTCACAAAATGTCAAATAAATCGAAAACTATCAAACTTAGCTATAAGGTACCTTTAATAAACTAACATTGTTTTTTAAAAAGTAATTGAAAAATTTAATAAAATACTGGGCGTTCCATTTAAAAACCCATAACTTTGATGTTACTCGAATTTTAAGCACCCTGTTATATGTGAAATTAATTTTAAATTGTAGTCGTTACTAATCTACATATGCCTGTAAAAGGACTTTTTATTATTTCTTACCGTTTGCCCAGGAGATTCCGTCCCGTTGGGCTTGACCCACCCTGTACAAATTTTAGGTCAAAAATAAATCACGGTTCAAATTCTGGTAATATTAAAAAAAACCGCATAACTGCCATTATTACTATTCAGCGTAAGTTTTCTACAACCATTGTGAATGGGAAATTGTTCCCAGCTTCATTTAAAAAACCCGTTTTATAGCACAAGAGCAGTATAGTAAACTACCAGGGACGCTTTTGCGTTTCCGACTAAACAATTTTGCGTGCGTGAGCGAGTGCCTTGTTTAAAAGTATTATTTAGTACTTTTTTTGGTCTTTTTAAAGTCTTGTATATCTTCCATAATTTAGAATTCTGACAATTAATGTTTTATTGCAATAGGCGTACCTCATGTGCATTATAAGTAGTGGATTATATGTATATGTTACCGTGAGAAACCGAAATTAGTGATTGTCAACATTCGCTGGTGATTGTCGACAAGTACCAAATGCCCGGTGAAGGACCGAACAATTTTTAATTTTCCAATATTTTCGGACTTTCACCGGTATTTGTCGACAAACACAAATGAGCTTCGGTGAAGGTCGTAAAGGTATTACGCAAGGGTTGATAAGATAAGATTCTATAAGTTAATCACATACACTTTTCTTTCTTTTTTAGATTAAATTAAATTGTAATGTGTACGTTTATTTTTTTTATATTATTCTCCTTTTGTTTCGTGGTTTGGAGTGTCTTGTTTATTTTAAGTGCACAATAATTTATTCGAAAACTTCTCCCATATGTTCTATTTTAAAAAATATAACAAAGTGTTTTTAAATTTTAAAAAATGTTTCTTTCCAACATACACCATCAGTCTACGGTAAATGTCTGCATTTTCCGATGTAAGTTAAAAATAATGGTATTAGGCAAATATTCTGACATACGCCAGCTTGGAGAATGTCTAGCCAAATTTCGGAGTTTCACAATAACATATATATATATATATATATATATATATATATATATATATATATATATATATAGCCTCTAACCAGCTGACCTCTCTCGAGGAAGCTAGTCATACTTACCGTTATCCTTATTTTCAAGGGTGCATGCCGAAAGTTTAAAACGTTCGAGTCCAGGTTAGGGTAATTACAGCGTAGAATGTTGCGGTGGTTCAAAGAAAGGACAGCACGAAACTAGACTAGATTGTTAAAATTGGCATAGACGGCTACAGATATTGTGGCAAATTAAAGGTTATTTAAATATTGCAAGGAATTTTTACTGAGTTTTCCTAAAGTAATAGTAATAGAAGAACAATAGAGGTGAGAAAGTTTGTAGAATTGGTAGTCACCTAGGGTAGCCTGATGGAAGCGTGAAGTGACGGCGTCTATTGTCGACCCAGGCGATAGGGTGACTCCTAGATATATTAATCTAGTTCGACAGTCCATGCGAAGACAAATTTTATAAACGGCAAAGGGTTACACCACAATCCACGACCGTCACGTTAAGTGTCGCCCGACCATAGCGAATTCTCCTGTCCCAAATCTTAGTGGCTGTTTGTCATGTGGCAGTGGAGAAAAAATTCTTCATCCAATATTAGATAACTAAATCAAATTGTTTACACCAGCCAATATTGAATTAAATTATCTATTGAAAATTTACATTAGTAATACCCCGTTTTGCATTTTTTTAAGTTTCTGTCACTTGGTATGTTACGTTACATTGTACAATTGATATATTAAATTTATGTATTGTAAGGGTACGACACTGCCAAATTTTAACTCATTTAAATTTTGAAGACAAAAATTAAAAAGCAGTATTTAGTAGCAATTAAAGTGGTATTTAGCAAATAAAAACGTAAGTACATAAATAAAGTGGTACATTTGCCTGCTAATGCTCTATTGTGTGTTATTAATCTAACAGGAGATTGAAACAAAAGTTTTTACAAACTATTATTATTAAAGCAGCATTGATATTAGATGTATAAAAAATCAATGCCTGGAAGTTCAAAAATCAATTTATAATTAAAAAATTATTATTTGCACTAATCTTTACCATAAATCATAGAAAGTTAAAAAACTGGTACGTAGTTAAAGTTAATTATAATTAAATAATTTAGTCTACCACAACGATGCATCTATGAATAAATCATTTCTTTATTAAATAGTGAATAATTCATTAATCATTTTGAATGCCAAACGAAATGGGTTGTTTATTTCAAAATATAATAAACACACGTTTTTTGAATAAATGAATATCAACGTAATGAATCGTTGCGCATAAATGAAATTATTTACTTGCTAATTGTTTATTGTGTTCTTTATTGGTACAGAATAGATAAAATGTTCGTAGTTTAGTTTCTTTACCATAATACACCGGTAAAAGAATGACCACCTAGTCACATGTTTTAATCTTACTGTGAACACACATACGCGAATAACACTTTCTTTGGGAAAAATGGTGTAAAATTATTTATTTATTTATTTTGCAAGCTTTCAGAAAGAAGCTCGGTCCTTGTTCAAGTTGTTAGGCACTTTTCAGAATTTCAATAGCTTCTCGAATCTTCCTTGTCGTTAAACAGAATTCTTGTGTTTTCAAATTTTACATTGTTCAGAGTGTTTAAGGCACATTTAGCAATTGCTGATTTAGTAGAATGAACTAAGCATAAGAGTCTTTTGTGTTTTGATAACCTGGTGTCAATACTTTAAACAACAAAACTGTTTATGAATCAAACTAACCAGCTGAAATAATTAAGAAACTAACACCACAAGATCCTACAAGTGAATTGATTGCATATTAACATTAAGTCCAGATGATTTGTTAATCAGTTTTGACGTGTTCGCCAAAGTACCAATAAATAACACCTTACAACTATTAGAACGCCATTTCAACCACAACGAGATCAAATTATTTAAATATTGTCTAACTACATCATTCTTCTTGTTTAATAGTAAGGATTATCAACAGTTAGATGCAGTGGCTATGGGATCTCCGATTTCACCATTGTTTGCAAATCATTTTATGTAACATTTTGAAGAACAGGCTCTAAATAATACACCTAAGAAGCCAAAACTTTGGCTTAGAGATGTGGGAGATGTTTTGGATATCTGATCCTTTGGGGAAGAAGAATTCATGGCGTTCCTAAACCATTTAAACAATCAACATGCTAACATTAAATTTACAATAGAAAAGGAAGAAAGATGAATATCTTCTATTTTTTGATTTTCTAATTGAAAGAAAACCAGATGAAAGCCTAACACATTTCGTATATCGTAAGCCAACTTATAAAGACTATTATATTAACGCTTCATCACACTATCATTTAGCAAAAAAGTTTAGTACGATACGAACTGTGTACACCGTGCCATAAAGATCTGTCATCCAGACAAACTACAATATGAATTAAACCGTATTGAAAAGGTCGTAAATAATGGATCAACAAACAAGAAATTAAAAGGCCATTTCAGCGACACATACGGTGCCCACCGAATTTCAAACAAGTTTGCCATTTTACCGCTCCTTGCAAACATAACGAATAAAATGGGTACAATATTACAAAAGCACAATATAAAAGTAGTAAAAGAAGTATTAAAATTCTAAATCTTCTGAATTCTGCCAAAGACCAAATGCTATTACATATGCGTGATTTTTACGAAGTACTATACTCTTGTGATAAAGTCTATATTTGTGAAATTGGAAGAAGCATTAGCACAAGGTTAATAGAACACAAAAGATACTTACGCCTACTTCATCCTACTAAATCGGCAATTTCTGAATATGACTTAAACTCAATAATTCTGGCTAACGATCGAAATAGATATACAAGGAAGATTCGAGAAGCTACTAAAATTCTGAAACAGTCCAACAATTTAAACAAGGATAATGGATGTGAACTGTCCAACACCTTGGTGCTTATTTTCTAGAACTGAACAACAGTAATTTAATTTTAATTCTCTAATCTAGTTATACCTTATCAATTTTTTTTAACTTTGGTATTACGCCTGGCGAAGGACAGAGTTTCTGTCTGAAAACTTGCAAAACCATTTTTCCCAAAGAACGTGTTATTCAACATGTCAATTGTTCACTTATCAAAATTCACGTCATGGAGGAGTGTTATGTTACTAATATTGTCATCGATATTTAGTCCACGTAATTGCTTAATGTGTTTTCAAGTTATTTCCAGCTAAACCGTTTCTGCTTGGACAAGGCAAATTTAAATGCCATTTTAGAAAACTAAATCAAAAGTATGCAAGTTGGAATATACATATATATATATATATATATATATATATATATATATATATATATAGTGACTGGTATAAAGTTGGATACAAATGGAAAAAAATTTATTGTTCATTTCTCAGAAAATTTTATTCTTGATAAAAGTGCGTGCTCGATCGCAAACCTAAAATGGACTTGCAAAAATTGAATATCTCGTTTTTTATACGAGGGAGATTCGAAAATGTGAATGCGGCTCAAGAGTAAAGTACCCTTATTTTTCCAACTACACAAAAATGTTATTTTAAAAAGTTGTTTAGAGTTGAAAAAATATGTCAAATATGCAATTTCAGTCAGTTTCTCTAAAAGATGTGTATTTTTCGGGAAACGAAATATTTCGGAGGTAAGTTATTTTCTAATGGAACAACGATACGCTAAAAAGTATAAGTTTTATTTGCCCCGTAAATGGAAAATTAGGTTATTCACAATTATCTATAAAAATACCTCAATTTTTGTATCCAATGGAAAAACTACATATTCCTTCAAGATTATACCTAGCAAATGTGAGGAGATTATAGAGAACGTCAAAACATATAAATTTTAACATTTTGGAATAACTCTTTATGTACCTTTCTGAAACGTTGAGTTATAATAAATAAATAAAAGAATCTTCAGATTTCAAGAAAGAAGTTTTATTCAAAATATTGGAATAACCTACATTGATAATGGAACACAAACATAAAACAAAAGTGTGAAAAAAGTTACCTATACCATTATCATTCAATGTGGTGCCCGCCGTTCTCTATGCAAACTATTGTACGTTTGTGCATTTCTTGATGTACATTTCTCAACACTTGCGGGGTTACTGTTCGAATACAATTTCTAATTGTATTTTCCAAATGTTGAATATCTCTGATATCGCTGTTTATAAACTTTCTCCTTTAAATATCCCCATAGGAAAAAATCCATTGGGGTGATATAGGGCAATCTTGCAGGCCATGGATTCTTGGAATATCTTCCTATCTAGCGATTAGGAAATTTTACGTCAGCTATGACTTTACCGCCACCGTTGAATGAACAGATTTGAAAAATATGTCTGAAGCATACTTAAAAAATACTGGTCCCACAATTTCATCATTTAAAATTCCACACCAAACGTTGATTTTAAACGAATGTTGATCCCGGCATTCGGTCTTAAAGTTGATGTTTTCATCTGCCCGCCATCTACAATTTTGCGAACTTACGATACCATTTGATGTAAAACTGGATTCGTCAGAATAAAGAATTCTTCTCGAAAAATATTCATCATTCTCTATCTCTGTTTGGAACCAAAAAAACAATTCTAACGTTACGTCTGGGTCTCTTTCCTGAAGGGTATAAGTAAATTTGGGTTTGTATGGCTTGAATTTATTTAATCGCATAATTCTTCTAATTGATCGCTCAGAAACATCGGTGATTTCTTGCCGCTGTGATAACGATTTCCTCGGATTCTCCACAGTAGATAGAACAACATACATAACATTGCCATTATTACCAGTTACATTTATTCTGTGTTCTGTTTTATATTTATTTTCAACAGATCCATTTTCTCAAATTTTTTGATTATTTTTGCGACTGTTGCATGACTAATATTTTTATCTGTGTGTCTTGCATTAAAAATATCTGCAGTCTCGCGAGAAGTATGATAATTATCACCATACACTAAAACAATCTTAACTTTTTCTAGGACACTTAGACGTACAGCCATTACAGTGAATAATTAGTTTTCAGACACCAGTGAAAATTAGACTAACAGCGATATCGGAAATGTCAAAATGATATTGACGACTATTATCAATTTTTTTCCAAAGCCTACTTTGTAAAATATATAAGCGAAATAAGGGATAATGAGTACTTGTGAGACATAGTTGTGGTTGTAAATAAATAAATCAATTTCTATTCATTTGCGGACAAGGATTTATTGATCAAATTTAAGTGTTTTAATGTTCTCTATAACCCCCTCACATTTATTAGGTATAATCTTGAAGGAATATGTACTTTACCCCATTGGATACAAAAATTGAGGTATTTTTAGGGATAATTGTGGATAATCTAATTTGTTACTTATGTGACAAACAAAACTTATGCTTTTTAGCGTATTGTTGTTCCATCAGATAATAACTTACCTCCGAAATATTTTGTTTCCCATAAAATACAGGGGTGTTAGAAAAAAAGGGAAAACGTAACTATTTTTTTTTCAGAGAATCTGGCTGAAATTTGACATGTATTTTTAATTCTAAACAACTTCTTCAAATGACATTTTTGTGTATTTTGAAAAATAAGGGTACTTTACCCTTGAGCCGCATTCACACTTTCGAATCACCCTCGTATAAGAAACGAGATATTCAAATTTTTGCAAGTCCATTTTAGGTTTAAGATCAAGCAGGTGCTTTTAATTTTCTGAGAAATGAATAATACAATTTTTTCCGTTTGTATCCAACTTTATGCCGGTCACTGTATATATATATATATATATATATATATATATATATATATATATATATATATATATATATATATATATACAGGGTGTCCGGAAAAGATGCGCAAAAAATTAAGTTGCTGATCACAACTCATAAAATTACAATTGAGGTATGCACTAAGTATACCTTTTTTTGTGTGTTTTTTATGCTCTTTCGTCTGATGCACTAAAACTGATACAAAATCCAAAATAACGGATCTACAGGGAGAGTTCAAACATTTTATTACTGAGAAAACATTTTAACACTCATTCTTACACTTTACAATGTGTCAAAATTGCTTTTACATGTGTCCTCGTTGCCATAAAAACCATATCACTTGTTTCCACAGCACGCCGTGTTAAAACGTTGAAAATAATTTAACGTGCGTTATTGTTCACAGCGTGCAAGACAATTTTCAAAGCAGGTTTTCTCGAAAACGGCTTATTTTAGAGAGATGTAACAAGTAAACCTTTTTTGCGTAATTTTAAGCGCCCTTTTATTTTTTGTACACAACAAAAACCGAAAAACCAAAAAGTTATAGGTTATTAAGTAGATGGAAAGGTTGAGTTCATGCCCTTAGCAATAAGGGACAAATATCAACTTTTAACCGATAATACAAAAGATGATAAGTAATAAGTGTGCCAAATTTTAAAATAACCGGGTTACCAACAAAAAAGTTATTAAAAAAAAATTATTTTTTAAATCTAACTTGACGCCCTGTAGATCCGTTATTTTTGAGTTTTCGAAAAAGTGTTATATATAGGGTGGCCAAACGAGGAGGAGTGGAAGATTTTACACGAAATAAGTTAGAGAAATGATGTTTGCACAACGGGTAGATATCAATAGGTACCCCTTTTTGAAAATATTTTTGATCATACAGGATGTTGGAGCAAACTAAACTTACATATTTTTTAATGAAACACCCTGTATATTATTACATTTGGAAATCCCATAAAATTTTCATTTAATACCCAATTCTATGGGTCTATCTCCTCTGGTTTCAGAGATATTCAATGTTTTTGGAAAAAAATATCCTGCTTACGGTCGCCGCCACTGATTTGTTAGGCGATTTTTGTTTCTTTTCTTTACGATATTTGATATTATATTCTAAACAAAACGTATTGAGTGTACTATAGTCGAAAAATTTTAAATAACTAAAATATTGTCATATTTATTATAACTCAACTAAACTAAAATTTTAACAGCAATACTTGATTAACATGGATTTTTAAGGCATAAAATATAACAACCCAATAGTATGGAGCATATGTTATTAAGTAACAAACAAGAAGGCTTAATCAACACAAATAATGACTGTTTAATATGTGTAAAATTAAATTATTTTTAGTATGATATAAAAATATACAGGAGATTCCATTAAAAATCCGATTTTATCGATTTATCGAAGTTTGATGTTCAAACGTTTTTCTATTAACATATATACAATTAGGGGGAAAACGTTACGCATAATGGAGGATTTGATGTGATTTCATTTATGTATGTGTAAATAGGTGATTAATTTTCCTATCGCTGATGGACATCTTTACCTATCGTAATAGGTTTTCTATTACATACGAATACATATATGAAATCATGGACCGCTAGAGAAAGTAATTAGAGCAAATACGAAATTAGTTTCTCATTGTGAACTTATATTTTGGGAAGAATATCTCTATCGACCACTAAGAATAGTTCATAACGCAGGAGGATGAAAGAAAGCTCTTTTCAACGAGATTGCCTTTGTTAGTTTTGGTTCAATATTGAATTTATTTTGTTTCAAAAATACGTTTAGGCTTTCCCCAACACTTTATTTAATAAGACAGACTAATGAGTTTCAGACAAAAAAATTTATAAAAATATAATATGGATACCTTAGCTAAACACATTTGATAAAAAAGCTTAATTTTCTAATTCGTGTACCTATTACCCGCGCTAGGTGTCGTTCTCAAAGATTTGTGATAATCTACTACCAAGGTACGGCCGCTTTAGTAGACCGTCGATGTTCATTCGTCCATGTTCAATATTGTGTGGTGTTCAAAATTTGAATGAGTCATTTAGTATTTATTAAAGAAACCTTGATCCTCACTGTTACAAAATTAAAACTATAACAAAAAAAAAGTACAACGTAAATGTAACTTGCTAAGTGACACCCGAAACTGTAAAAATGTTAAAGCATTTTCTGGCTGTAAATTAATATTAGCAATGTAACTAGTGAACATCCAATACCAAAATGTATTAATTTTGATTGCTAAAGTGTCTTTTGGATATTGACGAAATGTAACTGATAGTATGAGAAGTGTAATCTTGAAATATAAACTTTATATCAAAGCTGTAACTTATGTGAGAAAAAGATCTTTCATTTATACTCTTCGATTAACATCATATTATTGCCATAAATTTTAACAAGTAAATTAACAAGAGTGTGTTACCACAATATGGTTATTGAAATCTACGCGCATGCACTGTACAATTAGAAACAAACATTTGACTGAGTGATTGTACTAAATAACATCATTTTTTCTTAGGATCGTGGCAGGCTTAGTATTAAATTCTGATAGCATTGTTCTTTCTCTTTTCAACAATGTATCACACATGTGTCTTTCAGTCGTTTCATCTCATTAATATCGCATTTTTTTCCATTCTAAATAGCTAGTTTTGCAATTCAGTAGTAAGCTGACGAAAAATTAGATTTTTATCAATTTAATTCAGAAATAACTAATTTTAAGAAAAACCAAACTTAAGTACAAATATTTATGCAATATCTTCAAATAATTCACCATGTTCCAAACAAAAATAACGCTTTGTAACAGTCGAAATCCGAGCATTTTGTAAATGGTTAGAAATGTGTCTATAACAATTCGTCTTAGATCTTCGACATTATTGAATGTGTGAACATAAACATTTTCTTTCAGATAATCCCAAAGAGAAATATGTAATCCACTGGTTGCCCAATTGTCGCTTCAGATATTGACGAACAACCCGCCCATTGTGAGCTGGTGCTCCTTCTTGTTGGAACCAACACATCTTTCAGCTAATGGTATACCGTTTAAAAAATCTTCAACATGTTGATGTAAAATCTGAAAATATCTTTCAGCTGTTAAAGTGCCTTCATAAATTATTGGACCGAATGGTCTATTTCGCAAAATTCCACACCATACATTAAATCCAAACCGCATTTGATGTCTTGATTTCCTTTTAAATGTGGATTTTGAGTTGACCATTAGTGCGTGTTTTTTCGGTGAAATAAACCAATATTACAGAAATAACTTTCATCCGTCCATAAAATTTGATGGAGTACATTTTTATTAATTTCACATTGCCGTTCAATATCTCCTGGATGAAGAGCTTCCGTAATTCGGTATTTATATGGGTAATATCGGCGTTTCTTTAGAATTGAATGAACTGTAGATCTTGGCACAGCAGTAGTATTTTCAATTTGTCGAGTTGATATTGATAAATTTTCAACTACTGTCAACAAAACCGTATTTTCATTTTAAGTATTATGTCCTTTTTTGTGCTTTCGAACAGGTTTCTTGAGGCATTCGTAGAGCTTTAAATGATCAGATAGCCTTCTGAGAACCGTGTGACAAGGCAACCTTCTTTCTGGGTATTTGTTGACGCATATTCGGCCAGCTTCTACAGAATTTCTTTGCGATAAAATGTAACATGATATTATCAAGCTTTTCACTATTATTGAGTTTCCATCAAACACTTTCAGCACGAACACCAAGAGCACTTGTTACGGATAGAATTAAATAAAGTTTTATTTCTAGATGTCATAACGTCACAGCCAGCTACGAAACATTAATTGTAAAGCCAACTATTCAGAATTAAAAAAATGCGATATTCGTAAAATTAAACGACTTAAGGACACGTGTGTGATACATTGTCGAAAAGAGGAAGAAAAATGGTATCAGAATTTAATATTAGTATTGCCTCCATAAAAAAAAACAAATGTGTGTGTTTGTTTTGTTTTTTTTTTATCTTCATCTTTATGCCTTTTATCAAATTTTTGTACTATCTGAATAACGATTCATTTATAGGAAAATGTGTAGGCAATTTTTTTTTATATTTTTCTTTATAAAGTTTTTTAATTCGAAGCCAAATAACCTCAAAAAATTAAATAAGATTGAAAATGCTTAAACTATAATATACATAGTGTTATGGAAGCAGGAGACTTTGGAATTTCTTTTTCCAAGTTAACTATATGTCTATTAACCTGTATCCGACTTAAGGTTTAAACAATGTTGTTGAAAAATGGATTCTGGGACGTTTCGTCCTAGGACGGTTCGTCCAGGACTGTTCGTCCCCGGATCAGGAAATATACCTAACCTAAGCTCCGGCGAGTAGTAGCCGCGTATGGCAATGACGAATCATTACTTTATCTAAGGGAAATTGCACATTTATCGCATAGATAATAAAGTTGAAATATTTTTATGAATTTTGTTTTTTATTCAAAATTTTGTTAAAAATGATCATAATTTTTTTTTAGTTGGAGGAACCGTCCTAGAGACGAACAGTCCGCTGGACGAACAATCCGGGGACGAACAATCCTGGACGAATCGTCCATGGACGAAAAGTCCGGATACCGAAAAATGTTTCCCAGGTGCATCCGACCTCCATTTACTTTATTAGAATTTGGTTACCACCAAAATTAAATTTCCAAAATACATATATATATATATATATATATATATATATATATATATATATATATATATATATATATATATATATATAATTTCAAAACATAGTATGTATTTAAACTTGGAATGCGTAACTACGCTGATAAAGATGTGATGTATTATTACAGATAAATGACACGGCTGATTTACCTGGGCGCTTCTCAACTCGTGGGGACGTGATAACAATAACGGGGGGAGGGGCGTGGGGCGTGAGCATATCAAAAAGAAAATATTAAACATATTATTAATTTATTGAAAGGAAACAAAATACATTCCGACTAGAAAAACTTTCTCGCCTTTCATTTGAGCCGATTCAATGAAAAGTAAAACACAATATTTTCATAGATGTATTAGATTTAAATTATAACTTTTTTTACACTTTCAGTTTACTTAAATACAATTTAAAAAAAAAGTTGAACCTAGGTTTGAACCTATATTATACGGATTATTGCCATTTACCTTAGTGCAGTTGCTCCGGGTACAACTGACTATAGCTCTTTCACGATTCGTATTAAATCACAACTAAAAGGACGATAGACAAGTTTATTTTAATTTACGTATATTATGAGAAAAGTCTAAAAAAATAGAATATTAATATAAATTGTTAAACCGAATTATAATGTGTATTCCACATTAACAAACTTGTTACTAAATTCAAAACAAGTTTAATAGTTATTAGAGACCCCGTTTTCGAGTGAAGGTTTAATATTAGTTGAGTTATTTTTCTCGAGAACGTTCCAGACAATTCGGAACTTTTTTGAAGCCGCCAGATTGTATAACGTAGACAGAGAGACGTCGATTCCGGTTCGGTTCATACCGGGGATCGGCGTTGTCAAATATCAATAAATTTACTTATTCTTGGTAATTTGCAAGATTTTTAATTAAGATCGCAGTGTAGCTTTAGAATCAAAATTCTTAAAATATATTATTATTCTATAAAGGAGGTGTGGCACAATGAAAATTATGATTGAAAATTGGATCGCAAATACTGAGAGGTTGTGAAACGCCTTTATTAGTTTTTTATTAGTATAATGGAGTAAAAAATATTTAAACACTACTTTTTGGTCTAATTGTACCTTATAGTGTGTGCGTGAGTTTGGCGTAGATATCAGTAACAGTATTATGGTACCGTACTCTTGTAATTTACTTGTTAAAATATATGTCAATATTGTCATCTCAATCGTAGAGTATACGTGAGAGACCTTTCTTTCACACTTTGATATAAAGTTTATATTCGATGGTCACAGTTCTAATGTGGTCATCTACATTTTGTCAATATCCAAATGACACTTTAGAAATACTTTTAAAAGTGTTGCTGTCTATAAGGCGCTAAACTAACCTTCACTAAACTTCTTTCAAAGTTACTGATAACTAATACATTTTTGGTATTAGATTTTCACTGGTTATACTAACTAAAACTAAATTAGTCATAAAACCCTTTAGTTTTTTTACGGTTTACATTGTACTTTTTTTATTATAGTTTTAATTTTGTAACTGAGAGAAACAAGGTTTCTTTACTAAACGACTAATTCAAATTTTGAACACCACACAATATTGAACATACAGAAATGAATTCCGGGTGTCCCACTAAAGTCGGCCAACGGCCGTACCTTAGTAATAAATTATCACAGAACTTTGAGAATGGCCGCTAGAACGCGTAATAGGTACACGAATTAGAAAATTAATCTTTGCTATCAGAAGTGTTAAGCTAAGCTACGACAAAAGTATCGCTTTTCTCTCAGAGGTGTTAAGCTAAGCTACGACAAAGGTATCCATATTAAATTTCTAGAAAATTTTGGAGTGTTTCTTGTCTAAAACTCATTAGTATTGGGGGAAGTCTAAACGTATCTTTGAAAACAAAATAAATAACTTCAGTATGCTTTAACCAAAACTAACAATGTTAATCTTGTTGAAAAGAGCTCTCTCTGCTCCTCATGCGTTTATGAACTATTCTGTGCTTCTCTTAGGGTCGATAGAGAAATTCTTCATAGTTTAAACTAATTTTTTAATTACTCGAATTGCTTTCTCTAGCGGTTCATGATTTCATATATGTATTCGTATATAGAAAACCTATTACGATAGATAAAAACGTTCATAAGCGATAGGAAAATTAATCACCTATTTTCACACTTGTCATTGAAATCACATTAAATCCTCAATTATTAGTAACTTTTTTCCGCTGATTGTATATATGTTAATAGAAAAACATTTGAACATGAAAATTCCATAAAATCTGTTTTTTAATAGAATCTCCTGTATATTTTTATGGCGTCCTAAAGATAATTTAATTCTACACATTCTAAACAGTTATTATTTAATGTTGATTAAAGCCTTCTTGTTTGTTACTAAATAACATATGGTGCGACTATTATGTTATTTCTTATGCATTAAAAAAACATATTGACCAATTATCGCTGTTAAAATCTTAGTCGACTTGATAATAAATACAAAAATCTTTTAGTTATTTAACATTTTTCGACTATAGTACACCCAATAAGTTTTGTTTATATTACAATTTCCTTGAATATGCAATAAAAATGTTGAAAAAAAGTCGTTTTTACGGATAATTTGAAAGTTCAATGTTCAACAAAAAATTAAAAAAAGTTGGCAACAACGACCATTTAATCTCAAACAGACTGTATGCATTATTACGGAAAAAAATTTAAACGACTTTAATTTATATTAATAATAAAATGTAAATTGAGCTGTATGAACAACTAAGCTTTTATTTCTTACTTTAGATCTGTTTTATCTAACCAAATTATGTACAGAAACCACAACCACATGGATATCCTGGATAACCAAAAAAAATGTAGTCAACACGCAAAAAGAAAAAAAATGTCAGTTAGAATGACAATAAGGGGTGATTTACACTATAATCTATCTAAAAGTAATAAACCGGTGGTAGTTGAATTGCATATGTCAAATCATGATGACTTGACTTTGTTGGAAAAGACAATTCTGAAGAGCATATGGAAATAGTCCAAAAGTCAAAAAGTTTGTATTTAAATGCGTTTAAAATTGTTTTGTTATTAAACACTTACATACTTTTGAATTGTGCGCATAAATTAGATGCTTATTGAATTACTAATTACGTGTGACCTCATTTTATTTAGTTATTAGGTTTGTTAACCTAAAATTCAGAATAAACCTACTTTAAACAGATCCGTAACGTTAAATTTTTACAGCTTCTGAATCCCGAATATCTTTAAGTGGGGAATTTACAAATATATAAGTGGCAAATTTGATGCCTGTATGTACCCAAACGAAAGGTATACTTACTATCTTACAAACATTTGAATTTGAATTAATATTATGTAAATCCAAACAATTATCCAATCTGATTTTAGCACTACGTAGCACGGCCACATTAATATTAATTAATGATTACACTATTAGGCCTAATTTTTTTATGAAAAATAAAATCGTTTTTTAATTCACCGTCGCGTGCCAATTGTAATTCAAACAACTAAGCTTGTATAGTTTTGCCATCCAAATAATTATGTTCGAATAGAGATAATCACAAACAAAAGCATCAACGAATTTATTTGTATAGGTAATTCATTTTTCATAGCACATTCCATTTCTCCTGAATGATGATAATCATCGCATGAATATTTTATTACATCAATTGAGTAAACCGGAAATTAATATGAAGGATTAATAACCAACTACGAAAATTAAATTACGACATGCAAATGTAATTATGTAAATTAGAATTTTGTTATTCATATCATAGCAACTTCAATCTTATGTAAAAAAAAAGGAAGCAAAAACTTACCCAGCTCCGTAATGAATTAGATTAAAAAAAAAACTAAAAACCACAACTAACACTTTTGGGGTTATGTACATAAAGATAAATTGAGTAGTATCAATGTCTACTACCTGTAACGAACTGTTACCTGTTGTATACCTTTCCGTACATTCCCTAAACGAAATAAGTACGACCAATAAAACGACTAGAACTAACCTAACAAGACTGAAGTACCAATGACGGGAAAGAGGCGGACTTACTTTTTTGATTAAAATAATGGAAACTAAAGGTTACAGATATATGCAAATATGGTAGCTAATTGTTCCCTTACGATTACGTTTTATTAATGAGATCTGTACTGATTAAAATTATGTTGGAAATTTATTATTTTGGTACACCTGTCAATCATAGACGTTTCACAAATTTTTTATTACCCTTTTCTCGCTTTATTAATGTAATCTGATCATTTTAGTGATTTTGAGTAATTGAGTTGTATTAATCTCAATTTTCGGGGTAACATGCGATTATGTAAATTTGAAATATTGTGGTTGGCTATAACACAATACAACATTTTATTAGGTATTTTAGACACTTCCAAACAATTTAAAAATTTATGCTTTGCGAGTGGATATTAACTTTTTTCTTTCTTTTGCTTTAGAACAGTTTTTGAACAGGTTATTATATAATGTTACAAATTCGTTACACGAACATTTGAACATTTTTTATAGCATATAGAATAAAATATCTACAGTACGGTATAAGCACGATGCAGGACCAATAATTATTGTAATAATGATTTGTGAATTATTCTCAGTAGGTACGTTATAAAATTTGTATTAGCGACAATAATTTGAACAATAAAAAAATGTATATTGTAATTATAAAATTCCACACAAACTTTAACACTTGCAGGGTAATTCAGGGCGAGATGGGCACCATTTTGAAAAACAGTTAATTAAGAATAATAAAACAACTTTATTAAATTCGAATATCATAATACAAAATGGTCATAGAACTGTGATCTTTTGAGGAACCGGAACAAATACAAATCATTAGCAATTTGAAAATTCTTTAAAAAAAAGAAAACTTTTGCATATTGGCCAGCTATCCCTGTAGTGTGGGTGGGGTTCTTTTTAGTAGTAGTAGACCCAATTTTGGCCCGAGACGGAAAAAATTGTTAGAAAGCTGATTCCTTCTGGAATATGTTCCTTAAGTCCCCCAGTACTTCTCCAGAAAAATCGCCAAAAATCTGAAATGGGCAACCTCCTTAAATTTTGAAAACATGGCCGCATCCTGATTTTTAAAAAAATGGAATTTCTCCGGAACCGAGAGTCATAAAAAACACCCCGTTAGTACTAAAATGCGTGTTTCTTGCAGGAGAACCAGTCAGATTTCATTTCATAAAAAAAATTTTTTTTTCAGGCGTTAAATTTTGTTCTATAAAGCTAACGATGTGTGTAATTATTAATAAAGTTATTTGAAGTTACGATTTAAATAAAATTATTGGAAGGCTGCGGCTTCTCGCTGGCGAGCTACGCGACACATTGGTGCCTGTCTGTCAACAGCGATCTCAGAGCGTTCTGCCAGTGTATTTCTGCACTGAGAGTTACCATTATTGCATTTAATGTGTTTTATGAAGTACAAACCTTTCACAGGAGTGAAATATATTGTTAGCAAGTGAAGATTTACGTGTCCATCAACTCAACCCTACGATTTGTGAAACCGTTTAGCGGTAAGTAATGAAGTTTTATTTTCTAGAAAAGATGTGTATGATCAGCAATTAATTGTCTGAATATCCAAGCAATTGTTCTTGACGGTGGAGATGTCTTACATGGTGTGCATTGACCCAGTCCCGCAACGTACGGTGACGTATGCAAAGCCTACTTGAACTATGTTCTTCGTAATTACGGAAGAAATGTCACCGTAGTTTTCGACGGGTATGAACCAAGTACGAAAGACGCAGTGCGTAAGAGGCGAGCTGCAGGAAAGTCAGCTGCGAAGGTTGAAGTAACTTCGTCGAACGCCGTGACTGTTTAAAAAGGAACAATTTTTTTCGAACGTTATGAACAAGAAAAGTTTGCTTAACCTCCTTTCGTTAGAATTGAAGAAGGCACAGTTCCCTGTTTTTCAAGCCTTAAGTGACGCGGATGTCTTGATTGAACGAGTGGCTATCGTCGTAGGCGCCGACTCCGATCTACTAGTTACTCATCGCTTCCCTGACACAATCCCAAAGTGCCGAGTACATGTTAGTTCCAATTAATTCCACCACCGCTAGGAAATTTTAACGCTGCAGTGACTTACATGATGGCCTAGGTACTACGACTAAACATATAGCGAAGCGGTCTGTCTTGCACTTCAATGTGAGGTAGATGTGGTGGCGAATCGTGTTTGAACCGTAGTGAACCAATCACTGAGGAAGACGGCCCCGATGGTGATCTCGAAGACCGTTGTGAACGCGAAAATATTGTAGATGTGAAACGAAGTGGGGCTTTCACTACGGAAGCCGTAAAAAGGAGGAAAGTTTAAGGAAAGCTTAATATTGGAATTGCAATTGTTTTTTTTTCTATACCACGATATATTATATATACATGAATTGCTTTTTTAACACATTTAACCTTAAAATATGATCTCATTTGAAAATAAAAACAAATGACTAAAATAGAATGTATTTTCGAGCCCGAGTTATCACAGATTTTTTTTAAAGATAAGAGTAGTTTACCGGAAATCTGTGTTACAGTTAGAAAAAAAATGTTTTAATCTATTCTCTAATGCAAGTCTTAGATAGTAGTGCAAACAGGAATTTTATCTGTTGTTTTTATCTGTGCGTTCCGCAGTAATGGCCATTTTAGGGAATTCCAATATGGCGGCCGTGGTTAAGGGTATTCTTGACTTTTATTGTAAAAATATCATTGTAGTTTATTCTACTACATGAACAACGCATTTGAGTGCAAACGGCGTGATTCTATGAGAGTCTCAAGAAATAGCCATTTCGAAAGAAATCAAGATGCGGTCATTTTCTCAAAATCTAAGGAGGTTACCCATGTCAGATTTTTGGCGATTTTTCTGGAGCTGGTCAGTGGGACTCAAGGAACATATTCCAGACAGAATCAGCCTTTCTAACAATTTTTTCCGTCTCCGACCCTAATTTGCCTATACTATTCATGGAATAGATTGCCATGGTAGAAAATATTCGTATTAGTTTATCTTCTTTGCTGCAAGCTTACCACACTTTTGGAACATATTCTGAGAATAAGTGCAGTTTTCATGGGTCCAGCCCTTACACAAGAGACATTGTAATTAGTAATCCACACGCAAGACACTCTTTGTCCACATCTTCTTTGTATATGTCGCTTCCTTCTGCATATTCCACAGTGTCATCCGTATTTTCTGAACTGGAAGACGTTCTTTTCTTTCATTTTGTCTGCTCCCCCGCTGTCTTTTTCATTCCCATTTTTGTTCTTTTTCTTTTCAACGTTATTTTTTTCTTCCGTTTTGCGCTGTGCTTCATTTTACATAGCGACCTTTGCCTTTATTACTGAAATATTTTCTGGTGAAGTCAGAATAGATCTACGATTCCTTGCTCGTTTAGTAACATTGCATGGAATAGTGGGGGTAGGTTTAATTTCATCTAATAGTTTTCCAGGAGTTATGTCGGTGGTTGAAGTGTGTGGTTCTGGTGTAGTACTTCTGCATACCTGAGAAAGGCCATTCTTGTCCTCGAACACAGAAATAGGTGGTAAAAACATTGCCTCTGTGTTACAGCAAACAATGCAAAATAACTCTCCTTTTTCACCTGCACGATTGTTTCGCTATAATCCCGTCTCATCAACATTAAAAATTGATCCTGGTTTATCGTCAAGCGTAACTTGTAGAAATTCTAAATAATTGGTATTTCCTCGGCTTCGAGCGAAAGAGACATTTTCTGACTTTCTTATAGACAAATCCGTATTTCTTCTTAGAAACGAATTAAACCAACCGAATCCAGAAATTTCTTTTGTTTGATTGAATTTCTGATTTAAATGGAGTGTGTATTTCTGCAAAGCGATATGCCACATTTCGCATATCCTCCGTTGTGATCGTGAAATCACAGCTTTGCATTTTTTTTATATGCAAGACTAATTTTTTTTTGCATTTTTTTTATATGCAAGACTAATTTTTTTTCATTAACTTCCCCAAACATGCTATCAGAGACTAATCTACCAATCGAATCATCATTTTTCTTTATTTTTCTTTCTAGTGTTTTTCGAGGAATACCATAATTCGCTACTGCGCGTGAAAAAGGTGATGTCAGTTTTTGGTGAAAATGAGGTTAACTCAAATTTCGCATCTAGATGTGATGGTATTTCACTGTGTAAAAGGACGAATGTCTCAGAGAAGCTTGTAATAGTGTTTTTGAATATGCTCAATAGAGTTAAGTCACAATTCAAAGTATATCGTTTGGTGTATAATGAGTTATGTGAACTTAGCTCCTTATTCAGTGTAGAATAATTACAATATATGGTGGTAAAAGGAGTTATGTTGACTTACCTCGTTTTACACAATCGGCGGTGTTTATGACTAACCTTGTTTTACGCCAACATAACCTATAAGTTTTAAAGATTCAGCGTGATAACAAATTGCTTACGTGTTTTACAAAAGGAAATTCTGGACGTTCAACCTCACTGTACATGATTGTGACAGTTCTAAGGCATTACACTACCTATGGTATAAATCAGTGGCAATAAGGGGTGGAAATGATATTGGCTTTTGTATTTATAGATTTTTAACAAGAGACTTAGAAGTTGAAATTACCTAATTATGTATTCCGACTCATGCGGCGGACAATTTAAAAATAGCCATATGGCAGCAGCGTGTTTTGTAGCTTTACAAAATTCTGAGAGCCTCAATATAATGGATCACAAATTCTTGCTTCCGTGTCACACCCTTATGGAGTGCGATACAGATCACAGTCTAATCGAAAGAAAGAGGAAGAAATTTAATGGAAAAATTGAACATCCCACGATTGGGCTCAGCTTTCGCCAAGTAAGTAGAAACAATCCATTCGTAGTTATTGAAATGGTGAGATCCAACTTTCTCGATTTTGCCTCTTTATTTGGATCCTCATTAACTAATAGAAAATTGAATTGGAGAGAGGTACGCTGGATTCGTTATAAAAAAAGTAGTAAAGCTCTATTCTACAAAACTTCCTTAGATGAAGATGAAAGTTTCAAAGAAATAAGTTTCCAAAAGCGAGGAAAAGGAAGTAACATTATTTTAACTCCAAAACAGGTTTTCGCAAGAAAGGTTCCAATTACTATTGAAAAGAAACAACATCTTATGGTACTTCTCCCGTATATTTCGGAATCCTTGTGGGATTTTGACCAAAACTTTGTAACACCAGATGATGAAGTTGACGTATTTCCAGATGCCTCATCTGATGAAGAGGAAATTTAGTTGTATAAGAGCCATGTTTTTACATTTTATTTTCAGCTATTAATAAGAATCTTGTCACTTGAACGATGGCTAAATGAATAAAGTACAAAAATAACGGTTTTCATTCATTTTAATACCGGGTTTGGTATAGCAATGTTACCATTTTTTACACTAAATGTTTGTTGAACGAAACACAATATATTTTTTATTTTTATCATAAATTACCTACATACCTTTGGATTTTATGTCAGTAGTGGCAGTTAAAAAATGGATCGCTGGACTTTGCAATCAAAAATTTTATTGTCGGAAAATTTGCAAATTTGATTGAAGGCATTCCTTAACTCTCAATATTTCTGAAAGAAGTCTTCGAAGAATTTTGCACTTGGATCTAAATTTCCATCGATACAAAATGCAAATTGTTCAAGAACTGAATGCACGTCACAAAGAAAATCGACTGCAATGTTGTCAGAATATTCTCAACGGCATTGAAATCAATCCTATTTGCCAAATCAGCTTCTAATGTCTGACGAAGCCAATTTTTGTTTATCAGGATTTGTCAATAAACAGAATTATCGTTATTGGTCTGACAGAAATCCTAAGGAAGTTCATGAAAAACCACTGCACAATCCAAAGGTAATTGTTTGGTGTACTGTTGGATCAATGGGAATCATCAGACCTCACTTCTTTGAAGATGTTAATGGTCGATCGATAACGGTAAATTCAGAGCGTTATGTTGAGATGCTGATAAATTTTCTGCAACCAGAGCTACATCAGCGAGGAATCGAGAATATTTTTTTCCCGTAAGACTGAACCACAGCTCATAACGCCCGCCGATCGTTAGAAACTTTATGTAACATGTTCCCTGCACGTTTGATTTCACGTTTCGGCGATATTCCCTGGCCAGCGTGCAGTCCAGACCTAACAGCTACAGATAATTTTCTCTGGGGGTACCTGAAAGAAAGAGTTTTTTTCCGTAAGAAACAAGTTAAAAAACCGCATTACTGTCGAAATTGAAGCTATTTCTGAGGAAACATTACGACGAGTTATGGCAACTTTCCCCGCAACGTCTTCAATCTTGCATAGCAGAGGATGGTGGTCTTCTATGAGTTGTTCATACACTTCTACAATTGAAATAATGTTTGCAAACACTCATATTACCGTCTAACTTATGCTCTTTTTTAAATTAGATTATCTCAATAGTATTGTTTTTGACTTATCACCTTTTTCACGCGCAGTAGCGAATTTATGGAAGCCCTAGTCACCGACGTACCATTTTTTACAGCCTCAATTGCATTTTTTAGGTTATGTGTAGTTACCACGGCTTAAATTTTTTCTTTTATAATCAATCGGTATTTTCTGCAAAGGAAATAAAATATACTAACATAGCATGGCCAACTGTACCAGAAAAATGTTGGCCATCTATCCCAGATACTAAGATGAAAACATTACACATCTAAATGTTTACAAAATGTTTACTCGCTTTAGAACTTTTTGCGTCTATTAAAACGCACAATTGCAGTCTAACACGTGCCGCGATATCGTGCTTGTTAATGTCACTTCAGGTACTGTAACTTTAGTGATGAGCAGCATCTATCAATAACTAAGGTAAATTTTGGCGGTTGGTCATCTCTCTCGGCTGGCCATTTCACCCTAAATTACTCTAAATGCTAGTTAGCCTATTCATTTCTTCAACATATTTTTCGATGAAGATGTAGCCAGTCTTATTGGTACTGGAACAAATTGGTATGCACAACAAAATGTCAACGTTGTGACACAAAACTATCGACTTTATCGATGGAAAAACACTAATGCAGATGAAATTAGAATATTCTTTGCTGTTTGTTTGTGGATGGGTCCAAACTGTCAGATTACTATGCTGCACGTCTTGACAAATACATTCATGGATGTTTATGTTCCAGAACGCAGAATTCGCATTAATGAAACGTTAGCTCCCCATAAGGGACTAGGGGACGCTTGAGCGTCAAACAAATCTAAAAAATAAAAGATTCAAGTTTGGCATAGAATTGTACAAACTTTGTTGCAAAGTAGGCTATATTTATGATCTTAGCGTTTACTGTGGAAAAGATAAAGATGTAAGCACGCCAACAAAAATTGAAGTGCAGCTTATGGAACCACTGCTAGATAAAGGTAGAATTCTCTTTATTGACAATTTTTATACAAGTGTTACTCTTGCTCAAGAGCTTTTAAACAGAGAAGCTCACATCCTTAGGTCAGTGGACACCCTAAGAAAAATCTACAAAACTCAAAAAAAGGGAACATTATTGCAAGAGAACATAATGGAGTGGTTGTTCTAATGTGGCGTGACAAGCGCGACGTACTTTGTCTTAGTACGAACCACGCAGCAGTTACAAAGGATGTTGGAAAACAAGGTAAAAGAATTGACAAACCCACTCTTATTTGTGATTATAACGATAGCAAATGATTCATTGATTTTTCTGATCAACTAAAAGCTTATTCGTCACTCTTAAGAAAAGGGATAAAATGCTACCGAAAACTTTCGTTTCAATTGGTGTTGGGTACTTCTATGATAAATGCATATATTTTGTTCAAAAAAATAACCAAATGTAATTGATCCGTTACCTCATTCAAAGAGCAAGTAATTGAAAGCGCATTGAATACCATAGAACAACTAACCATCAATGATGATGAACAACATATTCTTGGGGGTCCAATCCAAAGACCATCGAAAAAATAAGTCTCGGTTTTTTCTAGAGAATGGGTAAAATTTTATTGCTTGGCATGTTTCTTTGCAAATCATAAATGTCAAAAACGATATAGGTTATTTTCAACTTATGTTATTGATCAGTATGTATTTTGACTTATAATAAAGGTATTTTTACATTACAATTTTTAGTTTGCATCAATGTGATAACAAAACAAAAATGTTCTGGGATGAGCATCTGTTCAGGACCCTCAGATCTCCCCTTTTAGTGGTCCATAAATTTCAATGTAATACGTGAACTATACACTGGTTCACAGAGTATAAGGTGGCCTTGGTTCACGTAGCCGTTAACGTGTTTAAACCAAATATGAGTGTTAAGTGATTACTTACCGTCCTACAGAGCTGTAAGTAAAAATATGTAGGTACGTTTGATTTATGTATTTGAATCTATGGATACATGACAACTCAACCAAGAAATTAAAAAAAGGGCATCGGACGAAAAATAGTATAAGGGGATCTAGAATATTTTGCTGAATATTTTCGCCGAAATTCAATATTGGACCACTACACCGAATGTGGCCAAAACGCCGAAACTTAATGATGTAGGAGGATAATACACCGTCATCAGTTTTTTTATATATATTGTAGTTTGGTAACCGAAAATAAAGTTTAGATTTGTGCGTTAGATAAGTTTACTACATTGCTTACTTATATATTTTTAGGGAAATATATTTTATTACAAGTGCGGCGAGGTAAAATAACACGTTCGCGGACAAGTCTGCTAATGCAATTTCTGATTATGCACCGTTGTAGACTCGTGTTATATTGTTAGTCTGGGGATACGTCTGTCTCTTCAGACGCGTTTTGTTTTTGCTTATACGAGCGTTTAGCCACTACATCAAGCAGTTTTTTTGTTTGTGTACTTTTCTGTCACATTAAATGCCTGGTATTCCGTAGTTATGTTACATCTGCTAACAAATCGCGCACATATTTGTAGTGCAATGATTAATTAAGTGGAGGCTTATTATGTGTAATTTGTTATTTGTACTTTTTATTTTGGCTAATCACACGTTATTTGTATAGTTGGGTTAAGGCTATTTCAAAGAATTACCTGAAAAGGAATATGTTATTTTTAGAACGATGGATCCGGAACAAGAAAAATTCCTTCTAAATTTTTACGGTGATGTTGATTCTAGCCAATATGAACTATCTAGCTCGGATAGTAACCCTTATTACTGATGGTGTAGATGGTAATTATAGTGCAGGATCTAATGACCTTCAATTTTCTGAAGACAATAATGAACATTAATACAAGATGAAGCAGTTTTAGATGACGTGGATAATAATGAGTGGACAGACACTCCCGCAGAAATATCAAATTCCAACTTTAACGAAAATTCAGTGAGTGTACAGATTCCCATAAACAAAAATCCATTATTAAAATATTTATCTTTTGGATATTAGTTCGTGTACTTTCTATTTATCTTTGATATAAATTTAAATGTTCCAATAACAATTACAGTTGTCGTCCTCATGATATCTTTAATTAATTAATGAAAATGACAAATCAGAACACCCACTAACGGACGAAGACAGACAATGAAAAATGTCGTAATCAAAGAACAAATTTAACCACATTTAATCAAGTTATCATGCAAGTGTAAGGTTATAAAAAACTTTAATTTGACATTGATAAAATCTATTAGATGTTTTAAATAATTCTTGTGAAATTATTGGTCATTATTAGTAAAGTGTACTAATGATTACGGTAATAGTCTTTTTATAGAAAATTGTCCTAAACCTAAGTACAACAGGGGAAACAAATTTATAGCAATTAGAAAAGAATTAGAGATATTCATTTGTTTTTTTTTTTTGAGAGCACAGTCACGAGCTCCAATATTGAGTAGGCGATTTTCTTTCGATTCACTATATTATCAGATTTTATCGCATACATGTCTCGTAGACGGTATGAAATATTACTTCGTTCATAACAAAAACTTATAATAATTTATAGGAAGTTATGTTTTACCAGGACTGATTGCTACAGCACTACCAATCAATATGATGTATGGATTTAGAAAGTCGGGAGCCGACATACCGCTGACCACCAACCTTGGTAACGTAAAAGAGATAAAACACCCAGAATACCCATAACTGACTCAAACTAATTCTGTTGTTGCATTATCAACAGTTTCACAGAATTACTAGAAACGATTCGCCCATTTCTAATACTGAAAAATTAATAAAGAAAGGACCATAAATAGGAAGGAGAAAACGACAATGTTAACAGATACTCCTGAGAAAAGAGCACTTGAGGAGGACACGGCTAAAACCAAGAAAAAGAACCCAGAAAAAGTCCAAACAACAATTTTGAAAAAACGGATTGAAGCTTCCAGTTGATTTCATTTCACGTAATTTTTAGGTAAAAATATTATGCAGGTACACAGATGAATCGTGAATTAACGTGGGACGTGCAGTAAGTAAGCCATGGCATGACTTCACTATTCAAAGCGGTCGGCGAGCATTGTTCGGGGTTTGCCTTAGTTCCTGCTGGTGGCTCATTCCAAATATACCACCCAGTTCAGTTATCGTTATCGATTTTGCTTTTTATCATAACAGGAAGGTAAAGAGGATTCCTACAATGGCGTAACGCAAAGAACAAATTGTCGATTTGCTTAGTGCGAAAGACATACCAATTGAAGATAATATATTGAAGCGAGACTTACTGGATTTTGTAGTAAAAGTGAGGCATCAAAATGACAAGAATAAATTTGATGTTACAGCATAAGAAAGGAGTCATCAGGTTGTTAGTTTGCCGTCATACCGCTGGGAATTAACCCAACACAGGGCATAAGTCAAACATCCTATTAAAATGTGCGTGATTAAGGTAAAGGACTTGAAAGAATTAATAGTTTGGTTTCGAAAAAGTGACAATTGAAAATTCGTAACATTATATAAATCATTTAAAGAACCCATCCTTAATATTTCATAAATGCCCCATATTAGAAAGAAAATTCCGAAACACGTCAACTTTTTTTAACATGAGAGAGGTACTTTTTGGCACTGTCATAAACGTCAGATTCATCCCCTCCCTACTGGTAATACCCCTTAAATTTTTCCAAATGGCTTTAGGTATCAAGTCACCTCATTTGAAAGGGCTTTGATACCAGCGTTCCATTGTTATTTAATCGTGGTTTAAAATGGAGTCTCTTAAACTTTTCATATGACAGAAAGACGTCTTAAAACAGATTAACTTTTAATTTTAATGGGTTCTTTCTGGCACTCATGTCATAAACTCAGATTCACGTTTTCCCTTCTGAAAACACCTCTAGAGTTTTTTTTTTCACATGACTTGGGATAACATGTTATATAACTTTTAATACCCACATCCAACATTGCATTTACAGTCTTTTGGATCTCCCTGTATGAGTTTAACATCAATAAGGACAATTAAAAAAGTCATAGTAATAGCAACAAAAACAAAAAAAAAAATAACATAGTACGGGGGCATCTAAAAAGTTTAAAGAGACTCCATTTTAAGCAATGATTAAATAGAAGTCTGGTATCAAAGGCAAAAACGTATGATTGAATAGGGGTTTACCAGACCTTTTAAATGAGGTGTGACTTAATACCTAAAGCAATTTGAAAAAACGTAAGGGGTATCTCCAATAGGGAGAGGGTGAATCTGACGTTAATAACATTAGCGCCAAGAACTGTCCCCCTCCAGTTAAAAGTTGTATTTCGGCATTGCTTTCTGAAATACTAAGCGTGAGTCTTTTTCAAATGAACACAGTGTCAGGGTGACTCACGACTATTTCCTGGGTCTCTTGTGCGTAAACGGTACTGAATATCAGTATATCAGAATATTTTTCTTAAAATCACAATTTCTCAAAATTGGTAAGCGATAGGTATAGGAAACTTTGAATAAATTTTACTTAATTTTTAACGTATAATCTGAAAATAACATAAAATACAGGGCGTTGTATTTAATAAAACCTAACTTTGATATATTACAATTTTCCGAATCACCCTGCATAATTTAAAAGAAATTTTAAAATAGTCATCAATTTACATATGTTACCAAAAATTAAGCTAATATCTCGTACCGTTTAGGTGCAAGAGACCGAGGGTATAGTCAGAGTCACCCTGTATATATATATATATATATATATATATATATATATATATATATATATATATATATATTTCTATTTAGATTTCCACAAGTATTAATTAAATCAGACATTTTTCTTTAAACCTTGTAAATAAACGTAATTAATTCAACGTTTGAACGTCCTTTGTTCCTTTGTCAAGAATTTATTTTGTCAAAATAAATTCTAGACAAAGGAACAAAGGACGTTAAACGTTGAATTAATTTGTACGTTTATTTACACAAGTTTTAAAGAAAAATGTCTTATTTATTTATTTATATATATATATATATATATATATATATATATATACAAATATTGGACTATAAACCATGTTTGATTCTTGGTTTTATTCAAATTCAATGTTTCAAACTGAAGTAATGAATTGTCAAAATTCAACAACTTAACCGAAACAGACTTGATTATAAATCGTTGCGGTCGGCAATAAATTACAAACTGAAATACGGCTTACCTTAACTGAACTCTGAAAGCAAAATAATCCAAATCGATAAAACACGATAAAAATATTCGAGAGAGGAGATATCGTTTCCGTATCACTTCGTATTTCAGTACTTGATAAACTAGGGTATTGTCTTGAAAAATGAAATCAGTGAACAACATTTATTCCTATAGTATTGACATTTTCGGTTGTAATTTCAAAATGGGGCGATGGAAATCAATTTTCTGAACGCCGTTGGATTTGTATTTTGAATACCTTCAAAATTATGTATCACAATCTAGGGGTGCAATTTGAAATTTTAAAGTGAAGGGTGAAAAGTAAAATTCCATGAACACTGTTTTGAATGTCCCCTCGACATCTAAATTGACGTTTTTCTTTTCTATTGCTAAAAAATATTAAGGATGACTAGTTTTGAAATGAAAGCACTGTATATAAAAATACTTAGCGTTTTTGGTTTTTGAATGGTGCCTCTTAGATTTATATTTTACACAAATTTATACGTTTCGATAACATGTGCAGTTATCGTCCTCAGTAGTGCTTTTAAGAATTGTTTAAGATGTTAGAATAAATTTATAAAGTACGAAAATATGAAATCACAAACAGAAGCCAAACGAACTTTTAGCCTAATTATAACAAAGAATTAAGTGGAGAGGAAAATTTGGATACAGATTCAGAATCAGAATGAAAACTAGCTTTGACTTATAATAATTTTTGGCCAAAACGAGATTTTTCTTTCCAAAAATTCATTTTTGAGCTTACGAGCACATTTTTTTTTAAATATTCAGAATTTCGTCTACTTTAAGAATGGATGTTGAATTAAAAATTTTCGTTTAATAACACATTTTGGTCAGCATTGGATTGACTTCTTTCATATGTTCAACAGGTTGATGTACCGGGTGGCCAACTAAGAACGGCTGTCGGCCATATCTCAGGAATGGATTATTGCACAGGTTCGGGAAAAAATTTTATAACAAAAGTGGCCTCGAAAAACGCCTGGAAATTATTTTCAGAATTGTAGGTCCACCGCTAGAGGGCGTATTTGACAGTTAAAATTTTAAAAAGCAAAATTTTCTAAAATTTACTCAATTAAGGGCATATTAATATTATAATCAGATTCCTCGACAAATTCTGCATATTTTTATTTGACAAATTTTAGTCTATCTCTTCAAATAAGGAGTGGGGAGAGTAGGAACCTTGTTACAAGAAACGCCTTTAATTCAGGTTCTGCTTGACCGATTTTAATAAACTTGATGTTGTTTGAAAGAGTTTTGTTAAACAATAAAAATTTGAAAATTTGAAGCAATCTGATTAATAACATAAATGCTAGAGGGCGCTGTTTAATATTTTTTAATATTGTGTTTTTCTTTAGAATTTTAAATGGAAGCATACAAATTTAAGTAGGTCTTTAAAAAGTAGACTAAATTAGTAATAAAACAGTGAAAACTGCAAGTCGATATCTTTTTCCTATCCTGAGATATCGTAAGAAACAGGTAAATGGCGGGAATTGTTCTTCCAACGTCTAGTAGGCTAGTTCGCGTTAACGGAAATTATTAAATTTAGCCTGGATGAAAAGATCTTACATTGGTCTGCAGTAATTTAAACTGTTATCATACTAATGTTATGGTTGCCGCTAGATTACCTAAATGTAATGCTATCGCTACTAACAATGAGAACAAATTATAAAATAATAATGTGATAAATTTTGTTAATTATATAAGAATGTTGTATTTGTTTTCAAGCGATGTGATAAAATATCAATAAAATCCGATATTTTCCCAGCAACAACAAATACAGTTTAAAATATGAATTACGATTTACTGATGACAACAAAATTAGTAAAGAGGGCCATGTAAGATATAAAATAAATTCCTGTTGAAAACAAACAAGCTATGATTTTCACGCATATATCAAAAATTATTCATCGTGTTGCATTTAATAGACTTTCTTTGTCTTTTCGTACCAAAGTGATTCTTACAAATAAAGAAGCATTTGATATGTTGGCAGTTTATTTTGAATGTATGAGAAATGAAACCGTTGCTGCTAGAGTGTATGCACTGCGGTACCCAAACAGACGGCATCACAGCAGAAGAGTATTTCTCCGACTCGCACACCGTGTGCGTACTACTGGAAATTTGAATCTTCCTGTGTACCGAAGACAACGCAGAGGTAGAACAGAGGAAAATGTTACTGATGTTTTAGCTTATGTAAATGTTAACCCTCATTCAAGCACCAGAGCTATAGCTAGAGACTTGGATATGTGTCCAACCACCATCCAAAACATTTTAAGAGAACACAGGTGATTACTTATTTATTAATGCATGTTTTATTCGGTATCATAATGATAAAATGTTTTAATTTTTTCGTTTATCATACCGAAAATGTCATTACATCAAAGTTAACTTGTGGCAACATGACTAATGTATTTGCCGCCATTTTATGTCCAGTTTCAATAAAACACCAAATTATTTAATGAAATTATCATATGCTATGTGAATAGATTTTAACTAACAACATGATAATTAAGTGAGGCAAAGTAAAGTAAAAAGGTACCAATAATAAAAATAATGATAGGCCAGGCGAAAAAATTCGTAATAACATTACGAGAGTTAATGCATTTAAAGTCCTTTTCGTTTACTAACAACGAAGGACTTCAACGTGTCTTATTGATCTGATTACTTTATAATATATACTATTTTAGATTGCACCCATATCACATGGCCCTACACCATAGTTTGAATGCTCAAGATTTCGATAGCAGGTTGGATTTTTCCAAACTGGCCTCAAATATGATACACGACGATCCTGAAATACTTTCACGAATTATGTGGACAGATGAGGCTACTTTTCATAGTGATGGTAGTGTAAATCGACATAATATGCACTACTGGTAAAACGAATCCCCACTGGATGCAGGAGGTCCAACATCAGGGTCGTTGGTCTGTAAATGTGTGTGCGGATTCTAGGTGGAGAAATAATTGGGCCTTTTTTAATGAGACTGTTAATGGAGAAAGATATTTAGATTTTTAAGCAACGAATTGACACTTCTTTTAGAAGACGTACCCTTGGTCATTCGTCGTGACATGTTCTTGCAACATGATGGGTGCCCGGCACATTATTCTAGAGATGTTCGGAATTTCTTAGATCAATTATACCCTGAAAGGTGGATAGGACGTGGAAGTTTATTTATTTGGCCACCAAGGTCTCCAGACCTAACTTGTTTAGATTTTTATTTGTGGGGCGAATAATAGATCTCGTTTATGCCGATAGACTCACAACAAGATCTGACATGATTGAAAGAATACGACAGACAATACGAAGCATTTCAAGGGAGAAATTGAAACTGCTGTTCTCTCCATCCGTCAGCGATTGATTTCATGCAATGAAAATAATGGACGACATTTGGAACATCTAGGGCGACACTAATTACGTAGTTATTTATTTAAGGTTTTAATTGTTAGATTTATCACATTATTATTTTATAATTTGTTCTCATTGTTAGTAGCGACAGCATTACATTTAGGTAATCTAGCGGCAACCATAACATTAGTATGATAACAGTTTAAATTACTGCAGACCAATGTAAGATCTTTTCATCCAGGCTAAATTTAATAATTTCCGTTAACGCGAACTAGCCTACTAGACGTTGAAAGAACAATTCCGCCATTTACCTGTTTCTTACGATATCTCAGGATAGGAAAAAGATATCGACTTGCAGTTTTCACTGTTTTATTACTAATTTAGTCTACTTTTTAAAGACCTACTTAAATTTGTATGCTTCCATTTAAAATTGTAAAGAGAAAACACAATATTAAAAAATATTAAACAGCGCCCTCTAGCATTTATGTTATTAATCAGATTGATTCAAATTTACAAATTTTCTATTGTTTAACAAAAGCTCTTTCAAACAACATCAAGTTTATTAAAATCGGTCAAGCAGAACCTGAATTAAAGGCGTTTTTTCGTAACAAGGTTCCCACTCTCCCCACCCTTATTTGAAGAGATAGACCAAAATTTGTCAAATAAAAATATGCAGAATTTGTCGAGGAATCTGATTATAATATTAATATGCCACTTAATTGAGTAAATTTTGAAAATTTTGCTTTTTAAAATTTTAACTGTCAAATACGTCCTATAGCGGTGAACCTACAATTCTGAAAATAATTTCCAGGCGTTTCTCGAGGCCACTTTTGTTATAAAAATTTTTTCACGAACCTGTGCTATAATCCATTCCTGAGATATGGCCGACGCGACGGCCGTTCTTAGTTGGCCACCCGGTACATCGGCATTATTATTTCTACACTCGCTTAAATCCGTTAAATTGTTGCATGTTGCATGCTATAAAAGGACTATTTGCTACGATAAAAGTAGAAGTGGAAGCCGAACGGGAGGTCGTATCAGGAGGTGTATATGATAAAGGGCTAGTAAAATTGGAATATCTGTCCAAAGTTATGTTTCTAGGAGCTTTTCTTTTTTTAATTTCTTTTTGGTACGCAGTCTGAATTGCGCCGTATCAGGATTTTTACTAATTGTGTAGATTAAAATGTAACCCTTTTGCTAGTTAACCCGACTTTGGCTCCGTCCTGTTAGAACAATTTATGTAAATATTTCATGTGTAAAATTTGATCAATTTATCTCAAATCGTTTAAAAAATACTGAACTAAAGGTGCTTTAAATGACATATTCAAAAAGCCGTGTGTCTATTTTTCATAGTTTTTAGTTGAAATACTTAGGTTAACAGCTTTCAAATCAATTAGTCTAGTCTAAGGGTTGACCATTGATAACATTTCAGGTTAAATTGTGGTACAGAAGTAATACTAGAAAGATTTAAGAACATAGAATGACGTACAGTACATCTTTTAGTGATTTTTTACTGCGTATCTCTTTTTAGAAAAGCTCTATTTTACATTTTTTTCTGACTAATGTGGTACTTTCAAATATCTACAAATAAGCACCACAAATATTTTTAAAATTATACCTACTCATCACACCATCCAACTTAGCAACTCCGTTAGACCGCTGCGGTATGTATTTATTGTTTTTAGTTCATCCCAATCTACGCTCTACGCTACTTTACTTGCTGTCTATATTTCTTGCACCGAGTATAATAAGAAATATTACCTACAAAGTAGGTGAATGTGATAAAGTGAGATATTTAGAGCAGATAAATATAAGGTAGGTTTTAAAATGGGGGTTATGATATAAACATTAAACACAAAAAATCTAGCTAATTTACCGATTGTATCTGTGAAACACATAACCTAACCTTACAGTATTATTAGAGATGGGTAATTTAAAAATATGGGGTACCACCAATTAATAAATGAAAAGACATGAATTATGTTAAATAAACACTAGGTAGTTACTGTACCAACTAGTACAATTTTAATCCGATCTACAGCATACGGGAACTTTAAGAATTCGTTGCGCTGTTGTCGGTGCTGTCGTCTTGCCACGCCGTAGTGTATTACGTATCCTAATACCTGCTTTAGCATAGTGGTACGGATTCTCACCTACTAAACGGAAAGTCCTGGGTTCAAATCTTGGTGTGTCACAAACTTTTTGTTTGTTTTTACAGACAATAAATTCTCTATAATCTATTCTAACCTAAAGGTATGTCGTAACACTTCGTAAGCTCTTGTTGGTTAATATTAAAAAAACTTCCCGCATAAATCGTTCATGGCCTGATCTTTAAAGTTCCTGTTACTCGCATGTTTTGTAATGTATTGAATGTTCTAGGGATTCATACACGTTCGATTTTGATTTATATATTTAGTGTTATTAGCGATAATTATGTTTTGTTCAGTTTTATAATAAACCATAACTTTTTTGGTCTAACATTTTTCTATTATTTAAATGCAGTTAAGTACTAGTCCATTGTATCAGATTCATTAGCGGAGCGAGATCCATTGTACTATTTGTGTAAAATTTACTTCAATTCACACTTCTATTTTCAATTCAAATTGAATTGTGGCACACAGTATTGCCAGTAATAATTTCCGATCGAATATGTTCAAAAGTAGCTCGGGGGTATCGCAAGGATCGAATCTTGGCCCATTGCTCTTCTCAATTTTTATCAACGATCTGCCAAGCCTAATCACGTGTCATACGTTACTTTTGCTGATGACCTAAAATATTCACGGCTATAAGCTCCGTAAATGACTGTATTTTTACAACATAATCTTGAAGTAGTTCATATATAGTGCCAAAAATAAATTAAACCTAAACATTCCAAAATGTAAAATTAAGTTTTCGAGAAAACAAGTAAACTTGATTTTATTATAATATAAATATATAATATAGAGTAGCATTAGAACGGGTTGATACATACAAGGACCTTGGTGTGATATTTGACTCAATGCTAACTTTCAAACAAAATGTTAGGTTCATTATACGGAACTGTAAGGATTTCACCTATATCAATTATCTAAAAGTATTATACTTTTCTATTGTTCGATCTAAACTGAATATGGTGTTATTATTTCGCTTCCAATTTATAACCACCACAAGAGCTGTACTGAATCAGTACAACGCAAGCTTTTAAAATTTATATCTTGTAAGCTAAATATGGTTTATCCACAAAGAGGTACTGATTTGTCAGAATTAATCTCACAACTCGGATTACAGTCATTAACTCAACGTAGAAACATTATCTCAGTTACTTTTTGTATAATTTAATTAATAATAAGATAGATTGTAGTTCTCTAGTGTCTCAATTAAATTTTTAGTACCACATTCAACACGTTATCCAGTCAAATTTTTTCTCCCAAAAGCTGATACAAACTTATTACACAAATCGCCTTTTATGTTATGTGCAAAAATTTTAATAGAATATCGTTTCTTTGTGAATGTCCTATTTGGTTTATACTGTTGGGCAATAAAGATTATTATTATTATTATTATTATTATTAAAAATAGTTAGAGGTAAGAAAAATGTGTGAAGCAGGAAATCACAAAAATCAATAGAAAATTACTTTTTTCACAAGAAAAATCAATGCTATAACAGATATTCAACAATTTGAGTCACCTTCCACTTCTTCGAACGACCAATTGGTAGCAGAGAGAATCGAATCTCACATCAAATTGTCCATCCCTAGGAATCTGGACTTAACCAAGTAAAGAAAACATCAGGAACATTAGAAAAACTTTGATTCTCTTAATAATACTGTTTCAGCTTCAACTTCTGAATTAGGACGTCCGAAAATTGACAAATCTGTATGGTAGCAGGGAAATAAGTTGGAGTTGAATTAGTTGCTTAGTAAGTATCAATTTCTTACAAAGTTAATAGAAAAAATTGGATCTAGGAACAGGCCATATACTGGAGGTCCCAAAATTAATGGAACACAGAGCACCACTAGATTCCTTACAAGAAAATAGGTCGATTGATTCCAACATGCTTTAGTCCAAAAGTTGATATTTACTGAGATACGAGGTGTTTGTTAGTTGTAATGAAAAACAATGAAAAATTATGATTCTTAGTAAAACATTACAATATATTAAATTACAAGAAAAACTACTAAAACAAATTGTCAACATGGCCTCCATTTACATCAATACACCTTCTTAAGCGTCTTATATTAAAAAATATTTCGTTGCAAAAACATTTGCAGTGTTTACGATTTGTTGCCACAGTTCAGCCCGTGTATTTATCACGCCGTCGTAAACTTTTGTTTTGAGGTCGTTGTTCCATTCATTATGTTTTTCATTACAACTAATAAACACTCCGTATCTCAGTAAATATCAACTTTTGTACTAAAGCATGTTGGGTTCAATCGACTTATTTTCTTGTAAGAAATCTATGGGTACTCGGTGTCCCATTAACTTAGGGACACTCTGTATAACTAATCAAATTTGCAAAGAATATGAAGAACTTGCTTCAAAATTTTCTGATAATAGAGTAGTTGTATTTTCGTGGGGTGTGATGACAGAAAGTTTGCAAAAATTGGAAAGGGTGGTCGATCACATTTTGTCCAAATCGCGGCTTCCTAGCATGGAACGCCCAATCTGAAAAGCATTCCTGGATAAAAACCCTTAAAAACCATCGTTCATAACTAATCTTTGTATTGCTGTTTATAATGATTCCATGATTGAGACTGTAAGCGCAACGTGTTGGCCATGTCGTTCATTAGCAAATATGATGGCGCATTCCATCCAAGCGCAGCTTCAACAAAATTGGGATGCAAAGATAACCATTTTCAACCACTACGATCTGGATTACATTATAGAGATCCTATATCCAAAATACTTTAGAGGCATCGACTACGACAAAGGCTCTCGTAATGTACAATGTACATTACGCATACGTTACAACAGGGTAGACGAGATTGGTCAGCAGTAAGACAGGAAATTGTATTGTCCTTTAGAAAAATTTTCTCGATGTTAGACTTAATCCTAAACAAGATGAAACAATTCAAAATATGACTAGCCTAATCTGTGCGAAGTCAGAAGCTCAGATGATATCTGCAGGCCGACCACTAGTTGAAAATGTCTTGGCTCAGAGGAAGTAACCAATTTTGCGAGTAGTGTATGTGATTGCTGGCCTTTGATGAGTGGTGGAACACTCATTTTGATTCTAGACTAGCAGTCACGGAGTCTGCAGAAAAAAGCGCATCGTTTTAGAGAACCAATCTTTGAAATTTATAAAACTAGGGATTCAATTAGTACCTTTTTTAGAGTTATAATTATTGTAAGCAATGCAACGAATTTCTTTTATTTTATTGCACTTAATATTTAGTTACAAATAGGTAGCTATTTATATTTCATTTTATTATTACGATTAAAAAACAATAAGTACCTATTTTAGTCAGATTACCGCTTAGTATATTTTGTTTGTTTTTTTGTATTGTATAAACAATAGTTTAGTTTTTATTTTTATTGGGTTTTATTTTTTAACACGTTAAATATTTATAATGTATGTTTGTTTGATTTTTACCTCCCAACCCACATATACATAAGTAGGTATAGAAAGGTTAATCAACCGACTTTTTTTCACTATCGCTAAATCGACTTATTAGCTCATTTTACTACCATCGGCCAAGTTCCGTCAAGATCGGCCATGATGCCTGAATGTGTGTGTGTGTGTGTGTGTGTGCGTGCGTGCGTGCGTGCGTGCGTACGTGCGTGCGTCGCGTGCGTGCGTGTGTGTGGTGCGTGCGTATGTGCGTTGTGCGCGTGCGCGTGCGTGCGTGCGCGTGCGAGTGAGAGTGCGAGTGGCATGCGCGCGCGTGCGTGCGTTCGAGTGTGCGTGTGTGCGAGCGCACGTGCGTGCGGCACATGCGCGTGAGTGCGCGGGCGTATGCGGCGTGCGTGCTGTGTGTGATGGATGTATATTAGTATCCACAATAAGTCCAGAACGAAAATACCAACGTACTTAATATTTTGTATTATTTTCATTTGGCTTAGAACTGATTAGATTTTGGCAGAAATCGTACGTGCGTGGGTATGTTGTGCGCTTGGCGTACGCGTGCGAGTGCGAGTGCGTGGCTGCAAGTGCGTGTGCGCGTGCGAGTGCGTGTGCGTGCGTGTGCGCGTGCGTGCGTGCGAGTGCGCGTGCGTGGTGCGCGTGCGCGTGCGCGTGTGCGCGTGCGTGCGAGCGCGTGCGTGCGTGCGTCGTGCGTGCGTGCGTGATACGCGTGCGAGTGCACATGCGCGTGTGAGTTCAAGCGAACGTGCGTGTGAGCGAGTGCATGCGTGTATATATATATAATATATATATATATATATATATATATATATATATATATATATATATATATAATGTGTGTGTGAGTCGTCGTGCGTGCGTGCGTCGTCGTGCGTGCGTGCGTGCGTGCGTTGGTGTGTGTGCGTGCGTCGAGTGCGTGTGCGTGTGCGGTGCGCGTGCTGCGTGCGCGTGCAGTGAAGTGCAGTGCATGCGCGCGTGCGTCGTCGTGTGCGTGTGTGCGTGCACGTGCGTGCGTGCACATGCGCGTGTGAGTGCGCGCGTATGCGGGCGTGCGTGCGTGTGTGTATGGATGTATATTATATCACAATAAGTCCAGAACGAAAATACCTACGTACTTAATATTTTGTATTATTTTCATTGGTTAGAACTGATTAGATTTTGGCAGAAATCGTACGTGCGTGGGTGTTGTGTGTCGCTTGCGCGTACGCGTGCGATTGTGCGGTGCGCGTGCAAGTGCGTGTGCGCGTGCGAGTGCGTGTGCGAGTGCGTGTGCGCGTGCGTCGTGCGCGTGCGTGCGTGGCGCTGCGCGTGGCGCGTGCGCGTGCGTGAGCGCGTGCGTGCGTGTCGTGTCTGCGTGCGTGCGTGCATACGCGTGCGAGTGCACATGCGCGTGTGAGTTCAGCGAACGTGCGTGAGAGCGAGTGCATGGTGTGTATATATATATATATATATATATATATATATATATATATATGTGTGTGTGTGTGTGTGTGTGTGTGAGTGCGTGCGTGCGTGCGTGCGTACGTGCGTCGTGCGTGCGTGCGTGCGTGCTGTGTGTGTGTGCGTGCGTGCGTATGTGCGTGTGCGTGCGCGTGCGCGTGCGAGTGGAGTGCAGCATGGCGCGCGTGCGTGCGTGCATGTGCGTGTGTGCGTGCACGTGCGTGCGTGCACATGCGCGTGTGAGTGCGCGCGCGTATGCGGGCGTGCGTGCTGTGTGTATGGATGTATATAGTATCCACAATAAGTCCAGAACGAAAATACCTACGTACTTAATATTTTGTATTATTTTCATTTGGCTTAGAACTGATTAGATTTTGGCAGAAATCGTACGTGCGTTTGTAGATTGTGTTGCGCGCTACGCGCAGTCGCGTGCGCTGCGCGTGCAAGTGCTGTGCGCGTGCGAGTGCGTGATGTGTGCGCGTGCGTGCGTGCGTGTCTGCGTGCGTGCGTGCATACGCGTGCGAGTGCACATGCGCGTGTGAGTTCAAGCGAACGTGCGTGAGCGAGTGCATGCTGTATATATATATATATATATATATTTAAATCAGACATTTTTTCTTTGAAACTTGTGTGAATAAACGTACAAATTAATTCAACGTTTCGGGAACGTCCTTTGTTCCTTTGTCAAGAATTTATTTTGACAATTACAGAAATTGACATAAGGTAACTATTTTTAACAAGTACAGAATATGAAACAAGGTAACTAATTTAAATTTAATCTGGATGGGTGTGTTTGACTTCGGGTAGTGGGTCTAGTACATGATGTAGAAGGTGCAGAAGTGGGGACGTCAGGAATAGTTGCAGCATTAGTATTTGAAATTTCTGGAAGATTTGGAGTTGGTTGAAATTTCGAATCAACTTGTTTAATGATATTCTTCCAAATTTGTGGCATTCTAGAAGTGTCATCTCGTTTATTGAGGGCGTTCGGTCTTCTTTCAATTTCAACTGCTTCTCTAATAATTCTTTCTTGTAAGGTATATAGAGGTGCAATTAGACGGATATTGTTGGTGTTAATTTGGTGTCCTGTATCTAAATGATGTGCAGCTAAAGACGATGATGGATTGTGTTGCCTAATTGCTAGTTGGTGTTCATCGGCTCTCGCATATAATATTCTGTTAGTTTGTCCGATATAAGTTCTTCGACAGTTGTTGCACGGTATTTCATACACTCCTTGGTTTTCATTAGAATTTTGTCTTTGGGGTTTCTTAAAAGTTGGGACAAAGTTGAATGTGGTTTGAATACCGGTCTGAAGTCGTTTTGGGAAATTTCTTTGCGATTCTGTCTGTAATTCCTTTTATATAAGGTAGAATAACAGGAATCTTGTGTTCATTGTTTGACAAGTTATTATTTCTTGGTCTTCTTACTTCGTTGGTAATTTTCAATATTTCTTGATCTTTGTATCCATTTTGAACTAGTATTTTATTAATAGTCTTCATCTCTTCCGTTTTAGAATTTTGGTCAGATAAGTGGTAAGAGCGGTATATCAAAGATTTCATAACGCTACGTAATTGACCAGGATGGTGATGCGAGAGAGAGTTCAAGTATCTATTCGTATGAGTTGGTTTTCGATAAACTTTGTGTGTAAATTTACCATTAGGAAGTCTTGTTATTAGGGTGTCCAAAAAAGGTAGTGAATTATTTTCTTCAACTTCCATAGTAAATTTTATGTTGTCGTGGATGTTATTAATATGTCCTAGAAAACGGTTCAAGTTTCCTTTCCATGGGGCCAAACTACAAATGTGTCGTCAACATAACGAAACCAACATTTAGGTTTTAAATCTGCAGAATTTAAAGCAGCGGTTTCAAAATGTTCCATATATACATTCGCAAAAGCTGGAGAGAGTGGCGAGCCCATAGGTGTTCCTTGAATTTGTTTGTAGAATTGTCCTTTGTATGTAAAATAGGTTGATTGCATGCAGTGGTTTATCAATTTGAGTATATCTTGGTTTATTGAGTGTTTTTCTTCTAGAATTTTCATCGTGTCTTCAATAGGTATTTTGGTGAAAAGTGACGTTATGTCGAAGCTAACTAAAATGTCATTTGGAGCCAATGGTACAATTTTGAGTTTGTGTAGAAAATCATAAGAGTTTTTATGTAGGATACAGCATTTTCACAAATCGGTTGAATAATTTTGCTAGATAACGAGCAAGGTCATGAGTCGGAGAATTGAATGCACTGACGATAGGGCGTAATGGCCAGTTTTCCTTATGTATTTTTGGGAGTCCGTATATTTTGGGATTCTTGAGCTCTTCTCTCTTGGAATTAGTTTCCGTTTTGTTTCTTTGTCTAATTTTGTAGAATTAATGATAGATTTTGTTGTTTTTCTATGTAGGTGGTAGGATTGCACTGATTTTTCTTATATTCTGAAGAAGTTAACAGTTCAGACATCTTGTGGTGATAGTCTTTAGAATTGACAATGACAGTAGCGTTTCCTTTGTCAGCGGGAGTATTAATATTTGGTCGTCATTTTGATTTGGTGTAACATTTGGAGGTCTTGTTTGGTGACATTTTGTTTGGGAAGTTTGCAGTTCTGAAGAATGTGTGCTACGTTGAGTCTAATTTCGTCAGCGACCGTAGATTCTGTATCTTTTAAGGCGTATTCTACGTTGGTAATGATGTTTTCTACGGGAATCCGTTTAGGAGTGATGGCAAAATTAAACCCTTTACCTAAAACATTTAGAATATTATTATTAAGTTCTTTGTCACTGAAATTGTGTACTGTCCTTAACGGTTCTACATTATTCGCCTGCGATGTATGAGACAGACGTTCAAATTTTTGCTTTTGTCGGTTAGTTTTTACCATCAAGGACGATTCTACAGTAATTTCAATGAGACGATCCACCGTATCGAATATGAAAGGGTGAATTTTGCTAGCATGTAAAGTTTGGAAGGTGTCATAAAGGGTACGGTTGAGATAGTCAAGTTTAGCCCTTTCATTGGCAATCGCTTTTCTTAAAAGGGCAAGGCTTGTTTTGAATAAAATATTATAAGAACCATTAATGTCTGGTCTTGGTTTCAATTTAAATCCTTGGGTATTATTTTATTGTCACGACAACGCTTTAAAAAGTTAAATTAGTAAGTGTTTCACATTTTTGATACGTAGCTTTCTGTAGATCTTGATGGTATTCAAAGTTTCTGCTCCGTATAGGAATATTATGTTTTATTTAGATTTCCACAAGTATTAATGTTTAAATCAGACATTTTTCTTTGAAACTTGTGTGAATAAACGTACAAATTAATTCAACGTTTCGGGAACGTCCTTTGTTTCCTTTGTCAAGAATTTATTTTGACAATTACAGAAATTGACATAAGGTAACTATTTTAACAAGTACAGAATATGAAACAAGGTAACTAATTTAAATTTAATCTGGATGGGTGTGTTTGACTTCGGGTAGTGGGTCTAGTACATGATGTAGAAGGTGCAGAAGTGGGGACGTCAGGAATAGTTGCAGCATTAGTATTTGAAATTTCTGGAAGATTTGGAGTTGGTTGAAATTTCGAATCAACTTGTTTAATGATATAAACATCATTACCAACGTAGAATACGCCTTAAA
>JARFJB010001739.1:862500-875000 GCA_036346205.1 Vesta saturnalis | reverse complement strand
CAGCGGAACGTCTTTTAATGAGAGGTATCCTGATCGCCCTATATAGAGGACTTATTTGAGGGAGCTTCTTCAGAAGTTTGAAGCAACCGGTAGTGTTCAAGATGTCAAACGATCTGGTCGACCAACAATTAGTGACGACAAAAAATCGACTTAATTGCAGAAATGGTAGTACATCCAACTTCTACTACAGCCCAAGTTGCGTCTATCTGTGAAGTCAGTCAAAGGACAGTACATAGGGTGTTGGCTAAAAACAAATTTCATCCATAGAAATTAAAAATGGTGCACCAACTTTCAGATGATGACCCGACCGAAGATTAGAATTCTGTGAAAACATGTCCAATCAAATTATCCAACACCCAGACTACATAAAATCAATTTGTTTTAGTGACGAAAGTACTTTCTTCCTCAATGGAAACGTTAACACACAAAATCTAAGATATTGAGTGACACAAATCCTAAAATCTTTCGTGAAAAACATACTCAATTTCCAGAAAAAGTAAATGTTTGGGCAGCTATTTTGGGAAACCACATAGTTGGACCTCTTTTTCTCAATGCTAACTTAATCGGTGAAGTGTATCTGGAGATGTTACAAAATGCAATTGAACCGTTAATTCTTGAAATTTTGGAAGATAATCTAGATGAATTCGGCAACTTGGAAATAACGTTCCAACAAGATGGTGCTCCTGCACACTATTATGGTGCAGTAAGACGTTACTTGGATGAAGAATATCGTGGCAGATGGATTGGACGACGAGGTCCGATAGAATGGCCAGCTCGGTTATAATAATAAAGTGGTCAAGCTGGTATAAATGGTAATCGTATAAAATATAAAAATATTTTAATATATAATAATGAAATAAATGTAATAAGAGTAAAACGTTCTCCAAAAACAAATCGTTATAACTAACTGGAGATACCAACCTTTCACCACAGATAATGCCTTTGACTCAAATCGGTAGATTAACATAGGGTGGTTCGTTCATTGGATTTGCTTAATTACCACAATCTCTGCTGTGTTATTTTCACTTGACATAAATAATAAAAATGCAAAGTAACACTAATAAGGTGATCTCGGACGCCAAGTTATTTTTTATAATGCTCGGAATAACTAAACCGAGGTTGTTAACAATAAAAATTTTATAGAAATGTAAAAAATAAAAATATACAAATATGTTTATTAACAGTTAATGATATGGTTAAATAAAATATATCTTAAAACTAGCCTTAAATTCTAAAAAACTCATTACATAAATACCTGCTTGTAAAATTTTGTACACAAATTTTTTAATAACCTCTGGTATCCAAACGATTACGGAAATTTCAACTAAGGTGATGTCATTTTTGCATCAATATTGCGCAATGTCTTGTAATAATGCTTTACGTTGTAAGCCACGCCCAAACTGGAATTATCCTTATAAATTTTCTTCTTGAAATTTAATAATCCGTTTAATGCATTATTTTGAAATTTTCCAATAAAAATTGCAATCATAAAATGAAAGCGTACGCAACAGTAAAATTAAATGCGTATTTAAAATGTAATCAAAGTAAAAATTAAGGAAAGGAAAGTAAAATTAAAAGTGAACTAAAATAAAAGTGCCTGAAAAGAGCAAATGTTTTAATTTTAGTATTTAGGTGGAAAACCAAAAAAAAAGCTTCCTGCTTCTCACAACCTTCATCAGGCAGTGACAAAAATGGATGCCTTCCAAGTTAGATGATGTACTAGTGCGCGAAGAGATTTGCACAAAGAATTAAGTCACGATGACGTAATGCGCGAATAAAATGATCAGAAAAATAATTTGAAGTGGTAGTATAAACCTTTAAGAAATATATACCCTTAAGAAGATATGCACTTAAGTTACACCAAAATGCAAATTAAGTTGCCTACCTCATAGCTACAAATCAATAATAAATAAATTTTCTTATATTTACAACTAAATGAACGAAAGACCTTAAATTAAGGTATATTTTAATACAACTAAAAAAGGGATGTTACACGGTCACCAGACCTGACACCATTAGATTTTTTTCTGTGGGGGTACTTAAAATCTAAGATTTACGCTACAGCACCTGGCAGTATGCACATTTTGAAACAAAGAATTGTTGAAGAATGTAGAGCAATTTCCGCAGGCACATTTGAACTAGTACGACAAGAGTTTAGCAATAGGATGCATTACTGTTAGGAATTAAGTGGAGCACATTTCCAACATTTACTATAAGAATTGGTCCTTAAATCTTGATTAATTAAATGCCAAACCATAATTTTAGTGTTTATTTAATTTTTCTATCAAAATCAACCTAAACCCTAACAAAATTAGTATTACTGAATAGGTAATTTTAATACCTTTCAAACGAGATGTCACTTGCCATAAGGTACTATTTAAAATTATTGGTCACTGTGGCCCTGTGACGTCATATCTGACTATTACTTCACTTGTCATGACTAGTTGAGAAGTTTATGTCCGTTTATATTCACCCTCCAAATTTCGTTAGTATAATTAAAACCGTTCAAAAGATACAAGGGGGGGAGGGGACTTTTGACTAGCACTGTATATTATTACCAACAGAAACGGGGCTTCTATAATGTTTACATACATATGAGAGATAAGCTGCAATTATTCAGAATTGAAAAATCTAGTTACCCGTGCAAAACAAATTGTTGTTTATTAAATAATTTATTTTATCTGTCAATTGCAGTTTAACTTGTTCAATTCGGTTGAATAGTGTCTGAGAAATAGTACATAGAATAAGCTTCTGTTATCGAAAAAATAGAATTATCACGAGAGAACTTTACATTTTCACTTGTGCATAGGTGTAGACCCACAAATACACAAGCAGTACAGTACATTGCAGTACAGTACAATACAGTAAGATTTTTTTAATATTTCTCAAGTCCAGAAATGTCATTATGTGAAATTTTCAAAAAGTCGAGTAGAATTTTGGTAAAATTCTTTTTCAGTTTACACTCTGCACTTTAATTTGTTTTTCAAATTATTTATATATCGAAATATTTTTGTTATTGTGCAATGGCAACTATGCATGGAATGTTACTATTCCGAACTGCACTGTAACGTACATGAGCATCAGAAACTTTAAAACATCACTGGCATCTCAAAGTGTCATTATTGCTAACTATTGTTTTGAAAGAATCAAAAAAACAGTAAGATGATATTATGCTATGAATCATAAATTTGTCAATAAAAAAGAAACAAAAATAAAAGTTTTCAACATGGTATATGGATCAGTATTAACCTACGGATGCGAATCATGACACTCACAAACAAGCTAAAGAGCAAAATACAAGCCACAGAGATAAAGTACCTGAGACGAATTTTAGGAGTAACTAGAAAAGACAGCATCAGAAACACGCAAATCAGATAGGAGCTAAAGGTACAGCTAGTCACACAATACACAGAACAGCGTGAATTAAGTTGGTGGGGCCACATGCAACGAATGACAATAGACAAGTGAAATAAGCGTATGAAGCGAGAATTCAGAAAAGCAGGAAGAGAGGTAGACCAAGGCAAACTTGGAATAAAGTATTGGATAACACACTACAATCAAGAGGCAAATTCTACGAAGAAGCAGCAGCCTCAGCAAAAAATAGAAAAGAATGGAAAACGTTTGTTTATAAAAAATAAAATGTAAATCCGACACCTTTACGGTATAAGGGTATATGATTATTTATATATATATATATATATATATATATATATATATATATATATATATATATTCTGTGGTAATGGTGTTTGTTACAGAACATGAAATACCTCACGTTAAATATTAACGCAATTTGGTTTTGGGGAAGGAATGGGTTCTTTACACCTCTATGCCTGAATTACGTTGTATTGACTGAAAGGTGGTAATAAATTGCATAAATTCGTCTGATATTTACTGGACTTCAATCTTGACACTTGTCACTAAGACAATTTGAATTTCTCTGACAATTGATAATGAGGGGAGAGCAATGAAACACATGTTTAAAGTGTTATCAAAAATGCTTTTGAATGATTATCATATTGCCATGCTAACAATTTGGTTGACCTTGACACACGCTCACAGTCACACACTCGCACACACGCATAATTACACGCACAATCACACGCACGTGCACGCGCGCACTACACTCATACGTGTTCAAAAACCCAGAGACCAACACTCATTTCGCAAATTGAGCATTTTATTTCATGTGTTGCATGAAATGGTAAGCTCACCCTGTGTAGATGATTATGTACTCCTATTAAGATGCCACTTCAGGAACGTCACTTGTTTAACAGTAAAGAAATTTAAATTAAGTTAATTCAGTGAGTAAAGAGAGTTCAAAATCAATGCAAAGGGAGCTTCGTATATTACCCAAAAGAGCTGCATGTGACTTTATTTTATCATTTAAGAAAATTTAGTGAAGCTTAAAAATACCGTTTTTAAATGTAACCAGATACACAAACGTTTCCAATTATTTAGATTACACCCCCACCTCCAAACTGTCAAGATACCATATTTATAAAATTTCATGCGATTTTCGTTTAAAATGCTTTGTGTTTTTGTTGATCAGTATCAGATTGCAAAATACAGCGATTTATGTGTCACTACTTAAAGGAATATAGTGTAGCTGCCTGCACCTATTTAATAAATAACTGTACTTTAGTTTAACTTTATAAACGCACATAGGAAAATTATTCGCCATATTTAGAATTTGCTTTACGTTCGGACTTTCTGACAGAGCATTACATTATTAAAAAATTAACCTAATATAAATTAAAAGACAAATAAAATATACAAACCATATGATGATACTATTGCAACTATTGAAGTAAACTATAGGTACATAACAGGCTTACCTGAAACAAAAAAAAAACGTAAGTGCTTGTTAAAAAAAAGTGTAAATAATGCAAACAAGAATTCAAAATGCTACTACATTAATGTTTGAAGTTAAACAGAATTTACCGATAAACATAACTATTGTGTTACACGCTCCTTTTTGCTGGCTGCTACTTTCAATTTTATTTATCGATCTAATTTTAGTTCTTGTGGAAACAGATAAGTAAATTGTTTACGTGTTTAATTCTCTTCTGAAAGGGCGGACTGCTTAATCTTTCCAAGTTCCTTCAACTACAATGATTGATTTCCGACACGCATACGTTAAGTGTGTAGGCATGGTGGAATTAAGGATGGGTACATCAGGATAGTATCGGGAAGAACAGACTTAGGGTCCTAAGGGGAAACCAATTGCGCTAGCATCTGTCTAAATAGTAGCCGCGCAGTGATTATTCCACTATATCTGCATGAGAAAAACTCCCTGAAAAAATCTCACACAAAGCAGGCGATGACGGGAATCGAACCTCCTGAATGTTAAGTAAATCGTGTTACCAATGATCCGTCAGCTCGGTTGGAAATAGGTAGAAAATAAACCCGTTACAATGTATTAACGCATCTAGAATCTTGAAAAATAGTACGTTAAGTATTCAGAGCATTAGATGAATTTTACCGATCAACGACATCTCGAAGACTCCAAAATGATAAAAAATTGATAAAATCCCAAATGCCCAAGATGCTTATAACATTTTTTTGCACAATCGAAGAAGTTATAATACCAATTGCCAATTTTTAACGTCTCGGTAAAAATCACAATATACCTAATAAGTGTTGAAGGAACCATACATTTTTTATTTCATACATTTAACACTCATGAAGCAATTACAAATTTACATTGTTGGACCGAATTTCAGGTAGATTATATTCGACCAAAAATAATTTATAAAATGTACTTGTCGTTTCCCGGAATCTTCGAATTACTTACGTCCTCCTTGTTGCCTAGTAATACAAACAACACCGTTTCAAAAATACATTCAGTAAGTTGTCGCAAAAAGACAGATCGTACAAAAAGGATTTTTTCAAAAATTCCTTTAATAGGCATGTTAACACGTTCGTTGCGTATGTCGCTCATCGATGACATTCAGTTCTTAAGTGCAATGCGTATGTCGTCAAAGTATGTAAATTATGGTTCATGCAATTAGTATAAACTTAGCTTTGGCATTTCGGTCAGCATGTTCTAAACATTTCTATTTAGTTCGTGAATTTTTCTGTACTTCAAGAGAGTGAGCTGTCGAGACATGATAAAATGGAAACGTTAATGTATGAAGGACGATAAATGTGAGCTAGATGTGGGCAATGGCAGTGATTGGTGTATAAGTGATCGCATGAGGTAATAGTGATTCTGCTTATGAAAACCTTTGCAACAATGAGAAAAGTTAGATTATTTATTAGTTTATAATACAATTAGTATTTAAACTAACAATAATAAAGTTAAGACGATCCAGGCGAAAACGGCGACGTCGCTTAGAGTCAAATGTTGACAGATCTCCAAGTTTTGTCGCAAAGCATTCGGTAGAACCAAATTGGCATCAAAATTGTCTGGGTCTGAAAGACAAAATAAATTATTAGTTGATGTACTTTTTTTTACTATTGCAGGACGAAGGTATTTTGAGTGGTATTTAGATAGGATAGAGCAACGACATTTCTTTAACTTTCTGTAGAATCATCTTTTAATAGGTTAAATATGATTGAACAAAGCGAATTATCAATTAGTCTCTTTTTGACAATAGGCTAAAGTGAACGTCTCTTGTGATTTTGTATACAATGGAACAAACTGAGTTGAGACCAGTGATAAAGTAGGTTCATTTGAAAGGCTGAACACTAACTGTAATTAAATAAGAGCTGGATTCAATACTATTGGAATCCGGTCCTTCGCTTTCAATGGTTAGAAATTGGGTTACCGAAATTAAGCCTGGTCATGTGGACACAAATGATGAATTCCGTAGTGAACAAACAAAATACACCCATGTACCACACAAAATTAAAAAACACCGAATGTGTTTCGATAGCTACGCTATCATCATCAGCAGTCGACTAGGGCAGACTAAAGAAAATTTCTAACTTATATACCATCAGCGAGTAACGCTTCGTTGCTAATCTGGTGAAAGTGAAAGTGAAAGTTATGAAAGTTTAATGAGTTCTGAGTAGCCTAAAGGTCCTTGATCATCATTATTCATTAGAATTTGTTTGTTTTTGAAGATCTCTAAACTTCCATAACAATCAAGCTATTGCTTATTACTAACATGTTTGATTAAGGATACCTTATCTACTACATGATTTTTATCAAACATATGTAGGGCTACGGCAGACTTGTCCCAACGTTTGTATTCTATCTGAGCTAAATGTTCTTTAGAGCGAATTTTGATAGGTCGTTTAGTTTGCCCCACATATATTTGTTCCCAATTTTTACTTTTATCTGAAGTAGTGACCGTTTTCAAATTAATTTTGAAAAAGATTTTAGGTAGACCTTTTGTTTCTATTTGTTCTCTAGCGTTACCTAAGGTAGTTACGTTCTTAACCCTCATTCTACGTGTTTGTTTCCTAACTATATTCAAAACCACTTCATCTGAGAACCCATTGTATGCAGCAATTCCTTTAATAGTACGCAATTCTTTATTATAATTTTGAACTAAAAGAGGAAAATTAAGCAATCTATGAACCAAAAAGTTAAAAGCCGCGAGTTTATGCTGTCTACAGTGATTTGAGTCATTGGTTATGAATCTTTTAGTGCTAGTTTCCTTACGATAAATATCTATATCTAGTTTACTACCATTTCTTGTTGCCAGAGTATCAAGGAACGGGAGACTGTCATTTGCCTCTATCTCATAGGTAAATTTGATTGTCGGAAATTTAGAATTCAAAGTTTCTACAAAGTTCTCAACGCTACAAATTTTAGTATTAAGGATGGCAAACACATCATCCACGTATCTAATCCAAACTCCAGGAAAATAAGGCAAATCCCGTTTTAAGTCTGTCTCAAATTTGCCCATGAATAGATTGGCTATAAACGGAGATAAGCTATTGCTCATTGTCGTACCATGTTCTTGCTGGAAAAATTGATCGTTAATTTTGAAAAAGGTTTGTTTCATACACAAATCTGTTAATTTAAGAAAATCTTCTACTTCTCTATCGTCCAAATGGTTTTGTTTTAAAACATCTTCTAAATAAACTAAGGTTTGATCTATTGGAACGCTCGGAAACACTGAACGAATATCGAATGAGACTAAAATTTCATTTTCTGTAAGTTCAATGCTTTTAATTTTATCAATAAATTCATACGAATTTGCCACACTGAAGTTGGGCAGTTGGTAGGAGAGGTTATGAAATTTACTAGATAACCATTTGGACAGCAGATAAGTAGGTGAATTAGTACCAGAAACAATGGGTCGCATAACATTACCTGGTTTATGACTCTTAGGCAAGCAATACATTCTAGGTAGCACCGGATTGGATACCGTTGGTCGAAACCTAAGAAAGTCATCCACAACTCTTTTACATGCTTATAAAACCTTCCTAGTTGAAGTAATCATTTTAGGAAGAGGATCTTTGGTAATTACTGAATAAGGTCCTGAACTTAAGAGTTCTTTGATTGAAACAAAATAATCCTCTTTGTTTAAAATGACTACTTGATTGCCTTTATCTGCTTTGAGGTAAAAACAATTTTTACTTTTGAGATCTTTAACAATTCGAAGTTCTGAACGATTTAAATTAAATTTTGACTCCTGTTGGACATTTTCCGAAATTTGAATTTTACTGGCTTGTCTAACGTACTTTTTATAATTTTCATCTAATGGTTTAATCGAACTTTCTATGCCTACTATGATTTTATCCAACGGAGGTTTGTTAAAATTAAGACTATATTTCAAACCTTTATTTAACAAATCTATTTATTCTTTGTTAAAAGTCTCATAAGATTTGTTAATAACGATAGTTTCGTTTGTGGCATTGCCATTCGGCTTGTCTTGTTTGTTGAATCTACATAATTTTGACAATTTTTTCTGATGTATAAATCTTTTAGCAATAACTTTATGATCAATGACCTCATCCAAGTGATGCAAAAAGTAATCCACTCATCAAATTCATTAGCATTTAGACCTGTTACCAGTTTTAAATGTAAGTCATAAGTCATAAGTATGTTTAAAATATAATTGTGGCAATTGTTCTTAAGGATTCTCATCAAATTATCTTTGCCGGCTACTTAGAAAAGGGGAAAACAATAAATGGCTAGTATTATGACAATTTGTTGCAACAACGTAGCAACAAAATCAAAAAGAAACGGCTTCATTTGGTAAAAAGGAAAGTGCTTTTCCATGAGGATAACGCACTTGCCCACAAGCCTGCCATTTCAATGGCCAAAATTCATTAATTAGGATTTAAACTAGTACCTCATTTGCGCTATTTGCCAGCGATTACCATCACTTTTCAAACCCAACTAAATGGCTCGGTGGAAGGAGACTTTCGTCTTATTCCGAGGAAATCGCTGCTGTATATAGCTACTTCGAGGACTTGGATTCATCGACCTACAATAACAGCATTATTAATTTGGAATAAGTATGTTGAGCGAGCAAGAGACTTAATTGAATTTTGCGTTTCTTTGTTGCCGAACAATCCTCGTCTAATGGAGGCGATTAATGATCGTAACTTTTAATTCCAAATTAAAATATGAGTTAGCTACAATATTTTTCGGTCAATTGAATACTTGTTAAAAACTACCAATCATTATCTTTTTAAAATTTTAATTTGAAATAGGGTTATGTAACTAAGCATGCGAATTTAAATATGTAGTCTAAAGTTTGAGGTTCACTGGTTTAGAAACGGAACATTGTAGCATAAATTTAGTCTACACCGTTTAAAAGAATTTGGCAAAAAAATATATGAGCGTTTGATGCAATATTACATTTTAAAAGGAAATGCGAATCTTTCTTCGACGTTTGTCGGATATCGAGTTGATTATTGTTATTTGTTCAATGTAACCGAAATTATTGCAATTATGTATAAATTAAGGATTGTTGTTTAGCACTGTAGATGCTTTTTGTGACGGTGTAAAATTTCTAGCACACAGTTTGTTCTTATGGGAAAGAGACGACGAAGGAAGTCTCCCAGTATCGGACACAGTTAGTGTATCTAATATAATAAGACCTGGCAACACCTTATACTAACGTAACGGTGCCTTTTGTTATGTAAACACGCCCATTCGACGAATTCTAACCTACGGTCAGTCGTTCAAAAATTATAAGAAAAAGTGTTTGTGGTTGGTTGTGTCGTACTGTACGTCGTTAGATTTAATCACATTTTACTCGGTTTCTGGTAAGTAAATCTGAAATGTTTGCATGTCATCCTCTTTGTTTATCTTTAAGAAGCATTTTGTGAGTGGTAGGCCATTATTGATTGTTACAAAATAGTAATTTGTAATCAATCGGACAGGTGCTGGTCACCCATTACCGGACATTTAAAGTAGTTTGGTAAAAAAAAATGGTTTATTCAGATAAACTTATCGTGTTTGTTTTTGTTTCAGAGACGTTTGAAATGGACTCAAATAAAAAAGGGAAAATTGACAGAAACTTCCATCAAGCAAGCTGTTAAAGCGGTTTTTGATAATAATATGTCACTACGAGATGCCGCATTTAATTTTTCTGTGCCAAGCAGTACTTTATCGGATAAAGTAAAGCAGGTACGGAGGGGAAAAGAAATTGTACTGACTTCCCAAATGGGACGTTTTAAAAAAAACATTTTCCTTGAGGTACAAATCGTTGGTCACCTGAAAGACTTGGATGGTAAAATGATGCCAATGACAAAAAGAATTAAAGAAGGGTCGCCCTTAAGGGAAGTTGTTTTATTGCCGAAGAAAGTGGATGGATAACTGCAACTGATTTTTTAATGTGGATGAAAATGTTGAAAAAGTGTGTTAATCCAACGATAGAAAATCCAGCTCTTAGATAGACATAGTACTCACAAGGATTTGCAGGTGATTCTCTATGCAACGGAAAATAATGTTCACATGATTAGTTTACCAACCCACATCATTTAAAAATAGTTATAATGAGGCTTGCAGTCAATGGATGGGCAAGTATTGCCCTTAAAATTACTGTGAAAGATATTGCAGGCTTAGTAAATACTGCATTCACCTTTAGATGCAGGATGGAGCTAGCTCAATCAGGAATCCGTTGCACAGGACTGTTCCCTATTAAAAAAGACATCTTCACCGATTTGCACTTCCTTACAGCAAAAAATGCATCATCTGTAGAATTAGAATAGGAGAATCAAATATCTAACTCTCCTCTTCCTAGGTCTAGTACAGATGTGACATAAGAGCCGAGTACCTCTGCAATACCTGGTTCTACAACTACAGTTTCCAATTCTCCTGTTGCAGATTCCAGTAACTTCAGAAACAGTTCCTCTACATCAGAACCTTGGAATGCTTTGACTTCTTTTCAGAGAATACTTCAACAGATTTCACTGGCGCTAGAGGAAGTCCGAAAAAATAGCAGTTAGAAGAAAAGAAAAAAGTGAAATTTTAACCTCAACACCCTATAAGAAAGTGTTAGAAGAAAAGGTTCGAATAAAAGAAGAAGAGGTTAGACCAAAAGAAGAAAAGAGAACCGAAAAGTTAAAGAATTGCCAGGACAAAATAGTCCTCCACTGCCTGAAAAAGAATCTTGCGTTTTAAAGATGGTGTGAGAAAAAAGCAATACCAAGAAAAACCAGTTGTAACTAATACTGTAGTAGCTTCTCAAGATAACCCAGATTGTATCATTTGTGGGGAAGCGTTTAATGTGGCTTGCACTGCTGGCGAGAGTATTGACTTTTTCAAATGCGACCATTGTTCACTTTTTTTTCACATTTATATTTGCCTTTTTACGTTTTATTATTTTGAACATTAATATTTATAAATTGCAATAGTTTTCGTTTAGTTTTAAGTATCTTATACATATCCGATACTGGAAGACAACTTTCTTAGTAAAGGATTTGTCAACATATTTTTTTTGCATATATCTCTAATACAATGTTAAGATATTAATAAGATGTATTACCGCGTTCATCGAGAATATGTTTAAGAGTAACGTAACTAGATAATTGCTGCATTCTCTCAATTTCTCTATTCCATAACCTAAAAATAAGTTATGGTGCCCGATACTAGAAAACTCTCCCCTAATTAGTTAGGTAAGATATATAGTCGTACATTTTAGAGTAATTTAGTAACGCGCATTAAATTATAAGATGTTAAACGTCATTATTGCAGTGAGAGACGCTGACGAGTGGAGTTTTTAGGTTCACTTAGGTACGTCTTAATTCGAGCGAGCTAGGTGTGTTTTTTTAACTTTTAACGAATGTAATTGGCTCGAATATAAACATAAACTTGATTTTAGTGTGTGTGAGTTAGTGAGGGATAGTTTCTTCGAAGTTCGCAAATGCAATTGTAGAAGGAGAATTAAGGTCACACATTTTTTAAAGCGTTTTAATCTAGAATTACGGTTATAATATATTATCTAAGCAAACACAATGACACCTGGAACACATTATTTTCATTACTTGAGACAAACCTGCTACAAAATAGCTGGACGACTAAAATGTATGAAATACACAGAGCGATTGACTTATTTCCTTTTTTTGTGTATCTTGGACCGTTG
>JARFJB010001739.1:825000-860000 GCA_036346205.1 Vesta saturnalis | reverse complement strand
GAACAAGCAAAGAACCGAAACTATTCTTCTATGCCCATGAGACTGTAGGTCAGAAGTTAGAGACGGTGATTTGTTAAACTTATAGCAGTTTACGGGTCGCTGTTTTGCTGGCTGACAATGGATGGTCAACCCATGGAAGGTTCGATGATACGGACATCCTTAACATAGAAATAGACCTTAAAAGATTGAGATTTACGCCATTCATATTTACAGCAGAAAATGATCGTTCTTTCTTGGTGGACACAAGGCAACACTGGGTTTTGTCGTTGAACGTGAATAGATTATTCCTTCCCCATTCAAGGATACGGTCTAAGTTACTGTTGACTGAAGCTGCCATTTTCACTTTAACGTCCTGACTAGACCTATTGCTGTGGGAAAACTGAGAACTACAATGTAGAGTGCTGTCGTCTGCAAATCAAGGATTAGGTTAGTTTTTAAGGAAATGAGGTCATTTATGTGTAGCAGGATAAGTGTGGGAGCTATCACTGATCCTTGAGGTACGCCCGGGTTAATAGTAGTTTCATTCGAAAAGAGGCCATCGACGACAACGCGTATATGGCTTTCGTCTAGAAAGCTAGATCCAACTGATGAGCGTATCGGATAAGCCGACGATGTGCGCTTGGCAAGTAGGCACGTGCGTCAAACCTTGTGTCAAGCCTTTAAAAAATCTAAAGCTACTACAACAGATTCACCGGATATTTTTAATGTGCTGTTCCAAAGTTGGGTGATATATCCAAGAAGTAGTTGGTGGTTGATGGCCTTTTCCATGATTTTTGACAGAATGGAAGCGATAGCTATTGGTCGATAGTTTGTGGAATCGGTTTTAACGTCCTTTTTAGGAATAAGTTGGAGATTTGCCAACTTCCGCGATGAGGGAATCTCACCAGATAACATGGAGATCGAAAAGAGTTTGGACAATACAGGTACTAGCTCGGGGTAGCATTTTTTAATGACGATAGCTGTACTACCGTCAGGACCAGTCGCCTTGTTTGAGTCAAGTTTATTGATAATTGATTCTAGGAGCTTGTATCGAAAGTGGATTGGTTTCATAGCGTATGGTGAAGATTTGGGCGACGCCGACGGAACAATTTTTCCAGAATTATTGAGAAATGAATTTGATGCAAAGTAATCGACAAAGTTTTTACTAATGGCTTTAGCTAAAGACCTAAATTTACCACTACCCAAAGTACGTGAGACATTTACGTCCTTCAAACATCTTTTTGGCTTTGGTGATGACGCTTTTACAACTATTCCTTGCGGTAATATAGTCGGCGTGATTTACAACAGATTTATTTGATTTCCGTTTGGTATGGAGTTTATGCTTTTGCTATAATGCATCAGCGCAAGCCCTATTAAACCATGGTTGGAAATTGGCGTGACCTACGCAATTATGTTTTTTGGGAATGTACAGGGTGGCCAACTAAGAATGCGAGGTACTTTATCTGGGAAACTATCCATCGTAGAGGCTTGCGCAGAAATAAGTTTACTATAACGGCCAATACAAAAACCTGGAAAATATTTTCAAGTTTCTGAAATGGCCGCTAGGGGGCGTAACTGCAATCTTGAATCTAAAAAACTTGGGCGCATTGAAAAAAGCTTTTCTTGGGCTACAAATGTTAAAATAATTGAAGTTTTGTTAGTTCCACATGTCGTCGCTAGAGGGATTTGTAGGACATTCCCACAGAAACGGTTAATATTCGCAAAAAAATTAAATTCATTGGTATGATTTTTTTCATGAACAAGTAGCTAAATGATGCCTAAACAAGCTCGCGAAAACCGCATCTCGATATCTTGTTCCTAACCTAAAATATCGGTCAAAGAAAACTTTATGCGACAATCCCTTAAATTTTTATTTTTTTTAACTATATTTTTCTGGAATTGTTTCTATTATTTAAGTTGTGGCCCTAAAAAGGACCGATTTAAAGGAAGAAGGTTTTTAATGCCCCCGTAAATGCTCGAAATGCTGACCATCACGCTCTATGCATTGCTGAAGTCTCTCATGACTAGACAAAACTGCAGCTTCAATTTCGGCTCTCGGTATGTTACGTATTGCGTTACGAATCCGGTTTTTCAAATCTTTTCTAGTAGTAGATTGAGTCCGAAACACGATGTTCGAGACAAGTTAAGTCTGGCGATCGCGGAGGCCATGGAAACAGACTTCCTCTTCCAATCCACCGCTGTTGAAATACTGCATTAATATGCTCTCGCACATTAATAGCAAAATGTGCTGGGCAACCATCCAACTGCAAAAACAATTTTTGCCTTGTTTCCAGAGGCACATCTTCCAACAACAACGGTAATTGATTGGCCAAAAAGTCAAGAAGTACATTGACATTTAGGGGTTGCTCAAAAAATATGGCCCAATAATTCTGTCTCCCAGTATGCCACACCATACATTTAGACTCCAACGTCCTTGGTGCTAAGCTTCACGCAACCAATGGGGATTTTCTGCAGACCAATAATTCATATTGTGCAGATTGACTCTCCCGTCACTACTGAAGGTGGCTTCATCGGTCCAAAGAATTTGAAATAAAAATTCTCTATTTTCGCGTATCATGCCTAACATCCAATGGCAATAGTCTAACCTTCGATCAAAATCTTCCTCTTTCAAGGCATGATGCAAAACGACATGATATGGGTGCATTCTTAAAGTAATTAAAAAAAGTTTAAACGAATACCTATATATTTTGATGGCCATTAGAACTTACCTATGGTCCTTCAAAATATTTTAAACCGTTGTCCTGATATGCCCAACTCAGTGGATAATGCTCTTGTGCCAACATGAGGATTTCCTTCAGTATAGCCCAGTACACGGTTAATATTTTCTTGTGTTCTTCCAATTCTTTGTCGTTGAAACGTAAGCCGAAAACTACCATTGGCTCGTAAGCTCGCCACTAATCGGGGAAAAACTCTTACATCGCAAGGACGCGTAAACTCTTTTAGCTACTGCGGCATTCTAAAGACATTCAAAATAAACCGCAAGCATATCAACAGCTTCATTATTCGTAAAACGCATTTTGAAAGCACAAAAGTTGCTCAAAGTAATGCGAAAGTATTGACAACTATTGACAATTTGAGGATTATGTATGTTTTGTTTAAGTATCTGTTTCCATTGCCTGCTTCTATTAATTGTATTTTTCGTATATATCCATAGTGAATATGCATTTAAACAAACAAAAAATAGGCCTTTCGTATAACTTTTAGCATTGCTTACTTGCCCGTAGTAATTTCAAAAAGGGTGATTTTATTTTGGTGTATAAATTTACAAACATTTTAAATCGCAATTTCTAGGTAACCTATTCAGAGCCGAAATTGAAGCTGCAATTTTGTCTACCCATAAGAGACCTCAGCAATGCATAGAGTGATGGTCAGCATTTTGTGGATTTACGGGGGCATTAAAAACCTTCCTCCTTTAAATCGGTCCTTTTTAGGGCCACAACTTACATAATAGAAACAATTCCAAAAAAATATAGTTAAAAAAATAAAAATTTAAGGAATTTTCGTATAAAGTTTTCTTTGGTCGATATTTTAGGTTAGGAACAAGATATCGAGATGCGGTTTTCGCGAGCTTGTTTAGGCATCATTTATCTACTTGTTCATGAAAAAAGTCATACCAATGTATTTAATTTTTTTATGAAAATTAACCGTTTCTGTCGGAATGTCGAACAAAGCCCTCTAGTGACGACATGTGAAACTAACAAAACTTCAATTATTTTAACATTTGTAACCCAATAAAAGTTCTTTTCAACGCGCCAAAGTTTGTTAAAATCGGATTAGCCGTTTCGAAGATACAGGGGATGATTTAAGGAAACCTTTGAATACCCCCACTACTTTATTTTTATAGATACGTCAAAAAGTACCAAACAAAAAAAGTTCAGATTATCCTTGACTTCAACGATCAGTTATTTTTTTATTAGGTTAATATAGCAGAATTCACAGAAACATCACTTTTTTAGATTCAAGATTGGAGTTACGCCCCCTAGGGTCCATTTCAGAAACTTGAAAATATTTTCCAGGTTTTTGTATTGGCCGTTTTAGTAAAACTTTTTTTTGCGCAAGCCTCTACGATGGATAGTTTCCCAGATACAGTACCTTGCATTTTTAGTTGGCCACCCTGTATAACTCCATATCCATCAAGATTACTGCAGTTATTGAAATGCAAATGCTTCTGCACTATGACCTGCAGGATTAGTGGGAGATGAAAATTGAAGCCAATTGAAGTTGTGGACAAAATCTCTCACAATTGAGATATCGTAAGATGGAAACTATGATAAGAGGTAGTCTATATTCAGATTAAGGTAATCAAAAAGACCTTGGAAGTTACTATCATTGGGAGACCTATACAAACAACAGTAGAATTTCACAAATTGAGGCCCAGAATGTTTGAACCAAATCATGTGGAATTTGTGGTTTTCCAAAGTGGACCTCGTCTTACAACCTACGTTGTCATTTGTTTACGCACATACTCCGCCTGTAAGGCGAATGTTAGAGTGGAGGTTGTATCTGGAAAATTGCAGGTCAGGCGAATCAGTGCTTTCAGGGGAGACTTGTGTTTCTGATAGAAACAGAATGTCAGGTTGCACTTGTTCAACGTGTAGGTGAATAGCATTAAGATTCTACCTGATACCACGTATGTTGCAGTAATGTATCCGAATGTTGATACTTTCGATGAACGAGGTTGCTTGAGTCCTGCCCTCCTGGGCATCCGAATGGATTTTATTCCCGGCAGACCTTGCTCTTCTTAGTCTTGATTTTGGCTTTGACGAATGTATGTCCCACCAAGAATCTTGAAACGGATCGACGAATCGATGTGACAGTGTTTATCCGTTAAAACGCCACGCTAAGCTAGTTCCTGTTAGCGAGTATATGAGGAATAAAGGAGATAATGACCGGCAGCCCTTGCCGAGCTCAGAAAACTGCAGCATCAATATTAAGGAGTCCATGGTAAAGGTGACGGTATTGCAACAGGCGTATATACATGCCTTTAATCTATGAAATATAATATGCTTCCATAATTGATAAAAACGGTTTAATAATTATTATACCTAAACCGCTTATTCAACTATGACTGGTTATAATTAAATTATTTGGTATATAAAGAGTAATTTTTACTTTAATAACAAATTGAGTTACTTTACTGTAAATACTAGGAATGCTTGATTTTTTGCTTCTGCTTACAACACTGAGAAAGTAAAGACTGATTTGTAAGTTTCATTTGTCTCTCGTGAAATAATTACCTCGGCCTGACTGAGCCTCGCAAGAAATGAAAAAGTTTACACCTGTTATTGTTGATGGTAAAAACATCACCAATACAACAATAAAAAATCTATGCTACCTTTCTCAGTATTTGGACTTCCTGCAACCACATGCGTTAGGTTTCGTTTATTACATTTATTTATGAAAATTAAAAACTTTTGATTATCAATAAGTACCTAAACACAATAAAGAAAATGTAAACTTTCACCATTATTGCACATACTTAAAATACGTAGCTTTTTTGGGTATTTAATGGTGTATTTTTTTGTAATTACATTTACACCAATCTAAAAGTTTCGATAACACTTACAGTTATCGTCCTCAGTAGCAATACATTCATTTAGAAATGCTTAAGATAACATTTTTATGAAATATGAAAATTGAAAACGCAGACATAAGCCTACTATTAATATAACCGTTTCATAAACGTACAAAGCCAACTATGGAATAACTAGATCCTTACTAAATTAAATATTATTATTATTATTATTACAGGGTGTTCTGATTTGTCATTTTGAAGACAGTTTAATAATATTTCATTTATTAAGGATTTAGTTATTCTCTACTTAAATTGTATTCCTTAGTTGACTTTATACGTTTATCAAACTATTATATTAGTAGGGTGGATGTGGGAGTAATGGTCACTGTTGCAGTAATGGTCACTTTGGATTCAAAATGGTCGATAATAATTTAAAACAATCGTCACTTTTGTTGTTTCGTACGGAACATCATTTTAGTAGTTCATTTACTTCGTAGTTTTAATGTTCTATGCAGAAACCTTGATTATACTGTCAAATGTCAAATAATTTTCAGTATGGTCACACCTTCACAGCTGATTTCTTCGTATAACTGGTTAGCAATTTGAAATACATTTTTTACTGTGAGTTGGACTAAATGAAACGTTATAAATAGACATAGTGTATAGTGCTAAATACAAGTAAGTAATGTGCCTTTTAAATAGATAATCGGAGTATGTTTTTAATAAAATTAGATTTGATTGGGGTGACCACTACTAACACAGTAAATATTAAAATAATCAGTAATGGTCATGATGGGTGACCACTACTGGTCCTGCTGATTTTAGTAGTGGTCATCTTTTGTGGTTTCGCTAAAACACATATTTTATTAACAGGCTTCTGGATCAATGTCACCGAAGAACGATAAAAAGTGTTTTACTTATTCGGAAGAAAATTTAAAACTAGCCATTAGGGCTGTTTCTGAAAATGGAATGGAATGAAACAAGCTGCTTTGCAGTATGGAATTCCAAGGACCACTTCAGTCCGAAAGTTAAAAAGTGTTAATCCACTTAAAAGAGAAATGGGCCCTCCAACCGAATTATCCGATTATGAAGAGGATGTTTTGGAAAAATGGATTCTTCTTATGGCCAGGAAAGGTTTCCCAGTTCACAAAAATAATCTTACTTTAAGCGTGAAGCAAATGTTACGAGAAACTGAAAAGGAGCTGAAATACCTAAAAAATGAGGGGACACCTGGAACAGCATGGTTTGAGGGCTTTTTAAAGCGTCATCCAAATATTAAACAAAAACATGCTGAGTCAGTGAGCAAAGCTAGAGCTGCTGTCACTCGTGATAGAATTGAACAGTCGTTTACCGACATTTTAGATTATTTAAAAGAAAACAAATTTGACCACATTCTGGATGAACCCGACAGAATTTTTAATGGTGATGAAGCTGGGTTTAAATTGTGCCCTAAAAGTGAGAAAGTTTTGGGACCAGCTAACATTAAAGAAGACTTCTATGAGAGAGTTACGTCTGAGAAGGAACAGCTAACGGTAATGGCCACTTTTTGTGCTAACGGAGAATACGTTCCGCCAATGATAATTTACCCGTACAAGCGCATACCAAAAACCATAGCCGATTCTGTTCCTGAAAACTGAGCATCAGGTAGATCCGACACGGGCTGGATGACATTAGCTGTCTTCTATGAATATATAGGAAATCATTTCATTCCATATCTAAAAGAAAAAATGTGACACGTCCGATAATATATTTTGTGGATGGTTTAAAAGCTCATTTAATGCTTGAAGTGAGCAAACTATGTGAAGACCATGGCATCATATTAATCTCTTTGTTTCCGAATACAACGCACATCATGCAGCCAGCAGATGTTGCAGTATTTAAGCCATTAAAATCAGGTTGGGCTTCCTCCGTCCGTACTTGGAAATTTGAAAATTTTCCAAAAGAAATGACAAAAACAACTTTTGCAGTAGTGTTAGTGACAGTTTTCGATAATTATGCTCTGTTTCAATCTATTAAAAATGGGTTTAGGAAAAGTGGATTATATCCATTCGATAAAAATAATGTGGATTACTCAAAATGCATCCCGAACAGACATATTGACGAAGATGAACCAAGGAATAAACTAGAGAAAATAAATAGTCTCAGTATGACAGAAATAATACTGAGAGGTATAGAGGAAAGATTGGATAAAGAGGAGGTGGATTTATTCTTGGCTACATATTCAGAGAATACTGAATGGATGGGGGATATTAGATCCGACAGTCTCTATAAATTATGGCAGAAATTAAAGCAGGAAACTGAAGACCGTAAAAAAATAAACTTTAAACATAACATCGAAAGTGAAGAGATCCGAGAAGAAAAACATTCTGATAACAGCCATATTATAAATGCTCCATCTACATCGAAATCTAAAGAAAAAGAAAATGTGGATTCTGAAAGGGTTTTAAAAGATCAACAATCTAAAATTAATATTTTAAGCATTGTAACCGTACATGCAATAGAAAATAAAAGTCCGCCAAATTTGGAAAACTCTGTCAATGAAATTAATGCTTGGAAAACACCGGAAAAGAATTCTGACCGTTATTACGAAACGAAAGAAAAAGAGGGATTCACAGTTCCATCGCCTTTTAAACACATTTTAGTAACTCCAGTACCACAAAACAAAGAAGTGCCTAAAAGGAAGAGAGCTATTTTTCCGTCAGTTGTTTCAGATAAGAAATATCGGGAGTACTGGATAAATGAACAGAAAAAAAAGATATCCCAAAAATGAAAATAAGAAAAATTGAAGGTGCCCCGGAAACTGAAGAAGCTTTAGATCAAGTAAATAAAGCTGAACAAGGAAAGGCCAAAAGGAAAAATGCACCAGCTAGCAAATATTTAGATAGTTCATCTGACAGTGAATCTGAGGTTGAACTGGAGTACAAAGATGAAGATTTAGATGTAAGTGAACCAGAAAACTTGGTAATCATGAATGGAATATACAGGGTTAGTTAAAAGTATGGAGACGGCGATTTATTGTCGTTAATATTTATTTTAGGAAATTATTTTCAATACAAAAGTTTGTTATGAAATTATTATCTACATTTGAGAATACTTGAATTATTTTTTTCTTCAATTGTTTTTAAGTTACGACGTCATCGATATTTTTTTGAAATGACAACTTATATTTCTGATTATTGATTTCGATAGTACATTCTATTCTCTTTTCAACGGTATACAATTTTCAATATGTTACATTTGAAAAAAATTGAGAAAAAGTGCCTTAATGTTCAAATATTAGAGATCCATTAAATTAGCAGAATTAATCTAGATAGACAAAAGCGAGGCGATAAACAAACTCGAGCGAGGTAACTTTATCAGTGGTTATTGTTTATGCCAAATACTTGACATATTTCAATTGTGCAATTTGTTGCTGTTAATATTAGCAATGGCGAGTTTAAGTGAACGTGAAAGAATTGAAATACTTATGATGCTGGGTCTCCATACTTTTAACTAACCCTGTATGTCATAATCCGTTACGAAGATAAGTATTATCCAGGTATAAATATTTCTTTTTAGTATATAATATTGTTTGCAGGAATTATTTTGAACAGTTTTTTTAGAAAGTTTAGTTAAATTTAGTTTAACGTTCCCCCGCTTCAAAAATATTTGTTGGTTCATATTTTATTGTGGGTTATTTAAATTTTCCGTTACGGAGTGAAACTGCCTTTAGATTTTTAGAGATAGTTATTGTTGTTGAAAATTAGATGCGGGTATCTGTTCTACATATTAAATGACGACGAAGGAGCTGAAATAAAATCTATGACACAAGCTGGCGCCGATTGGAAATGACCAACCAAATTAGATGACCTTATATTATTTCAGCAATGATATTATTCAGAAAATCCAGACACCTATCCAGAAAAATAATAGGGGTGTTTTTACTGTTCCCGAAATGAAAAATTATATCGAATAATAATTTAAACATGTTTCATATAGATATGTCCATTACTGCTGCAATGAGTATCCATGACCCATGTTTGTATGACCACTATTGGTACAACTGCATATTATTTTTATTAGTGGACATAAAAAAAATTTCTATTTTCTTGTTAAAATATATAATAGTACATTTTGTTAACAAAAGAATAACGTTTACTTTTGATTAAAAATATTTGTTATGAAACAGTTCGTTTTTTTTTATGGCATTTTAAAATACAAATTTTCTTAGATGTGTCCATTACTCCCACATCCACCCTAGTAGGCTTGTGTTCGCGTTTTCAATTTTCATATTTATTAAAAAATTTGCGTGATCCTAAACATGTCTAAAAGATTTATTACTACTGATGATGATAACTGTGAGTGTTATCGAAACGTTTAGATGTGTATAAATGTAAATACAAAGAATACATCATTAAATACCCAAAAATGCTAAGTATTTTAAATAAAATACTGACTATTAATTGTGTATTTTTCTGTTCTGTAGTAGAATTTACAAACCTTTGAACTACCCTGTAATCTATACGGAAATCCATTACAGAAATTGTCCCTTCTTATACCCTGTGTATTATTACATACCCCCAAACAATTTTTACAACACCGATTTATCACTTTCACACATTTTATTGTAGGTACCTCCTTTACATTTTGTTACAATTATTATTTCGAATTGAAACAGATTATGGAAAATTATTATATACATAACAAATAAAAATGAGTAATAGATAAATCGGTAAAAAAGTTATTACATTGTTAGAAGCGATTTAAATAACGTTGATAGAGATATCGTGACATATAGCATTTATCGTGCCTTCAAATTCGATTATAAATTAAGGGAAACTTATTCGACTAGACGTTAGTATTTCGAAAGGTTTAGTATTTAATCGATTATCTTTGCTTGTTTGTTATATAATTTATATATTTCATGTAATTCCTGCTAATTTATTATCATGTCGTAACTTTATATATCAACAGTTTTTTATTTGCTAAACGCTGACATAGAAACGTGGTTTTTTCTACTTCCACTTGTGCCTAAATTTTTAATTAACGCTGGTTTGTTGTAGCTATATTATAGCGAGTCCGATAATGATATTTCTGTATCTCGTACCATTTCAGGGATAGATCGCATAATCGGTATCAGCATATTTAACTTCCTTAACAAATATGATTATTCAACCACTTTGCATAGTTTTAAAACACGGAAACAAATTATATTTCAGTTTATCTATTTCATAAAATGTTTTCAACTGTCTCGTTGCCTTGATTTTTTTTTTTAATTTGTTCCTTAGAATCTATATATCGATAAATAAATTGATAACCTTGCATTCTATACGATACACCATGTAAAATTATATCACGACATGACCTATAACATTATCATTCACATCCTTACTTATTATGATTGAACATTGCTTTTATTGTTAAGCAGAATTTCTAGTTAAATGCGTAGTAGCAGAAAAATTTAATTATTCTTGTTGTTATATCAAAGAACTGTAAAATAAAAAATTTATATACGTTTGTTTAACCCAAGCAAGGGTTATTCCTAGTGAAATATTACAGGAAATTTATTTAACTGTATATTTACAAAAAATTACTTTATCTTACAAAACGACCAAATACATTACAATATTCTTGATCTACGAGCGTTGGGTGTAAAGCGTAACGAAGAAGAAATCAATACAAAATAATATTTTAAGAAACAATTATCTTATAGTTTTCTCACTGAACCATCGTTTACAAGTTAACGGCAGTTGGGAGTTCACAATCTGCTGAAAATCTCTGTTTATCCAATATTTGATTCGTACCTCTAAAAAAATACAATTAGGCAACCTCTTTGAAAATAGAATGTTTAAACCTTCATGTCTTACCAAAAATACCGTAAATACGTGTTACGCGTTTCGTTTTAAATCTTTATTTAATTACATAAAATGATTTTTAAGGCTTATTTGGTTTCGTGTGAAGAATTTTTATAAAGAAAAGTTATGTGAGACTGAACCATCTTTAAAAAAATGCCTTCATCGTTATCCAAACAATAAACAAATCTGTACGAATGCTTAAATCACATTTTAGGGATTTCTAACAATGAAATTTGCCAGCCAAAAAAACATTTAACAAAATTTAATCGAGTTATGATGTAAGTGTAAAGTTGTGAAAAACTTCAATTTTAAATGATAGAAGCATTCACAAATCCAAACATTACATCAAATAAAATAACCCAGTTAAATCTAACAAAGAGATATCTTTATCAATAATTGGAAGTGTTATTAACAATGAAAAGCACAATGCAGAACGTTCTTTGTAATTTTCAATTTCAATTTAACTTCAACTACTTATGTTAAATTATAGTGCTGTGGAAAATTATTCGGGTGTTTACATATTTCAATAGCTTCACGTTGCAAACGAACATAATAATGGGTTTGTCTTGACAATATTTTCATATTGTCAAATTGAATGTCATGATTTAGATTATTCAGGGCATGGTCAGCCACAGCAGACCTCTCTGGTTGACCCAATCTACAAAATCTCATATGTTCTTTGCGTCTTGTATCAAAGCTACGTTTTGTGGTCCCGATGTATACTTTTCCACATGAACAAGATAACTTATACACTCCGGAAGATGATAAAGGGTTTGACACATCTTTAGGTGATCTTAAATGTTCTTTAATTTTTCTTGTAGGTTTAAAAATAGTCCTAATGCCATATTTGATTAGGATTTTTTCAATTCTATTTGTAGGCTTTCAATTCTTCTTCGCCCCTGAAACTGTACCGCATACATCTTTCTTGAGATTGTTCAATTCCTTTATACCTTCCTTTATATCTTTATACCTTTATTCCTTTATACATTGGGGGTTGTCTTCTAATAAGGGGTCCTAGTCTTGTACAACGGGGATCTGTTCGCATTGTACTCTAATAAAGGGGAAGAATTAATAGATGACATGTAAAGATGATGATTATGAGTAGTGTTGTCATAATAAAAAGATGTTATTTAATCTGTGTTTATTATTATTAATATTTATTAGGGTTTTTTTGATTTTTTATGAAGGATATAAAAACCTAGTCCTTAAACGATTATGTTCTATGCCATCTTTAAGACTGTATTTAAGCGCTAGCTGAAATTTTTACATTCTTACATTTCTTTTAATTCCCATCTACAGATTGTGACCTTTACCTATACGAATAAAATTTATTTATACATTGGGGTTGTCTACTAATAAGGGGTCCTAGTCTTGTACGACGGGGATCTGTTCGCAGACTGCGCATCTGTCATAAAAATTGTATTCTAATAATGGGGAAGAATTAATAGATAAGACATGTAAAGATGATGATGACAAGTGTTTTCATAATAAAAGATGTTATTTAATCTGTATTTATATAACTGTTTTACAATGTGTTTTCGTAATAGGGTTTATTACAAAAGAGACATATTTTATTTTGCAATGTACTTATTTTGCCATGAGAAAGTCACCTTTAACATTATACATAATTAAAAATGTGTAATTAAGTTACCATGGTTTAAACGATTGGCCACCTTGAGAACCTTAGGCTATATATACAAGGTTTAAGCAGAAATAAAATGCATTAATACGATAAATGGTAACACAAATGCATTATATGCTGTTCTACGCTTCATTATGTACTCCCTTTAATAGTGGCACTAATTATCAATTAAAAGTAACATATTGAAGGTCGACTGCTAAATTATATGTTCAAGGTTTCAATGGAAAATAAAACTGAATTAATACGATAGTTAATACACATATGCATTATACGCTGTTCTACGTTTCACTGCGTGCTCCTTTTAATAGTGTTATTATTAAAAGTAAATATTGAAGGTTGACGGTTAAAATTATGTGAACAAGGTCTAAGCAGAAATAATGCATTAAATGGTTACACATATGCATTATAGTTATTTGTTTGTTTTACGCTTAGGGAAAACTTTTTTGAAACTACGTCTAACAGTAAATTATCGAAAACATCATCGAATCTAGGTAATCCATAATCCCCTATGTTAAATATTAGTGTGATACATTTTCGGCAGCCGACTTTTGGGATGAGTGCACTTCCCTTATGTTCAAAATTAAGGGTAGCGTAATTTAACTTATCTTCATCACTACCAGCATCAACTTCACCGTTTTCATCTTGAGCAATTACATTGTAAAAGCTTATTAACAAGTAAAAACAGCTGATACCCCTGATACTGCTTCATAATAATACTCATTCAATTGTAATTATGCCTTAAAAAATACATGCAGCGGGTAATATGCAATCTTTATTTGCCGCTATTATTATTATTACACAGATATGGAATTATTGTTAAAATTCGCTAATTTCTCCACACTATCTTAAAATACTACATAGGCTTTCAATTCTTCTTCGCCCCTGAAGCTGTACCGTATACATCTTTCTTGAGATTGTTCAATTCCTGATCAGTAGCATGTTTTCTAATGCACAAGACTGCATCTTTAATGTAGCAGTGTATACGCCGAAAAAGGTGTTTTGTGTCTTCTTTAAGCTAGATTTTGCCTCTATACAGCATACAAGCTCTATCTTAGCTGAATTACCTTTGGCAAAAAGCGGTTATAATCAAATTAAGTATTCCGGCCTCTTATTAGAACACTATCTTTTTAATCCTCGAATTTTTACCGATAAGGATCTGCCATGCCATGCTATTACATAAGACGGCTTTACATACAGGTTCTGCCTCGGCTGAAACACATCATGTCGAAAAGAGGATTTTAAATTTATAAAATGTGCGCCAGGAGAGATATTAGTGTTGCTACATAAAACAAGAAAGTGTACACCACGCATAAATCTACAGCGAGAATGTTACTCAAGACTGGTACATTGCGAGTAACATTTTTTCGAGTTACGGTGGACTGATCTACATCATTTGTGACCTTTAAGTAATCACAGTAATGGGTACAGCTACATACTAACGGTTATAGATGTGGTTAGCAAGAGGGTTTGGATATGAGTTCTTAAAACGAAGATAGTCGCATCTGAAAGCATTCACCGTTGTTTCTAAGAAAAGCCATAAACTTCTTCATATAGGTCAAATTTTGCGACGCGAGGCTTTCGGCGACCCCCACTCCAACTCTTCCCGAGCATAACCGAGATTGTGAGACAGGTGTAGGGCGTCGCAACTTGTTCTCGGGTCATCGCCTCTTGTCGTGATCGGAACTTGTTCGTGGGCCTTCGTGTATTATCGTTGAATTTGTATAATAATAAGAAGCCTAATGCTAACTTGAAGCAGGTGTAAGGCTGCGCAACTCGCTCTCGGGGCTTTGCCCCTTGTCTACGCCCCATTGGCGGAAAATTTGAATTTGTATTCTAATAATGGGCCCTAATGCTAACTTGTAAGACACGTATAGGGTTTCACAGCTTGCTCTCGGACCTTCGCACCTTGTCGTGCCCCACGAGCTCAAATTTTGAGTTTGTTATTAGCGTCATCTACTTGTGTATAGACTAACGAATGTTTTCTGTAATATAGCTGTCGCCACCTAGCGGTATATTTTAAAAGTACATACAGGTCCCTGTAATGGTTATGGTGGAAATTTGAAATAAGGGGTCTAACACTAGCTTTTATGGTAAGACGTATGCATCTGGACGTCAACCAGCCGATCCACTCGATCAAATCAAACAACGGGAGCTTTCCCCTAGTCCTAGCCCCTTCCAAGTAAATTTGGGTTTGATTCTAATAAGGGGTTCTAATGCTAACTTGTAACACAACATAAATAAAGTTTGCCGCTAGTAGGACTTGAACGCTACGACTATTTTAATAAGGGGGCCTAACGCTAACTTATAAGACAGTTATATGGCTTTACAACTTGCTCTCGCGAGAGCTGAATAAGATTGCGCAATACTTCTTCTACAGTGTTCGGCGCAAAGCCGCAGGAAAAGGTAATGGTCACGTATTCCATACCTCCCCAAGGGGGAGGGCGGGCTGCTCGAGCTTTCCGAGCTCCTTCAGCCACAATCGTAGATTTCCAGCATACTTACATATATTACGCACATATGCATGGTGGGATTAAGGATGGGTGTGGTCAGGATAGGATCGGAAGAAACGGAGTTACGGTTCTGAGGGAGAAAATACTACCCTAGCATTCCCATAAGTAACCGCACATGGTGTGCGCAGTGACCATGCAGCTGCATGTGTATGTGGAAAACCCCCTGAAAAAAACTCACACAAAGTAGACGGAAACGGGAATCGTACCCGTTACCTCCCGAATGCTAAGCAGGTCGTGTCACCACTACGCTACCAGCTCGGTGCGCGAAACCGTACGCGTTGTGTCATTAATATGACATGGGCGCCGGCAAGATTACCTACTTTCAGGGAGTTCAATTTGCATGTACGAGCCCTAACAACAAATAGTTCGGACGCTGGTTTCTTTTTAATTAATATCTGTGTAACTTGATTCTTTTTTATATTTTTTTAGTGGGCTCGTTTAACATTTAACCAACAGAGAAGACCAACTCATACAGTTTCCAGGCAACACCGCTTTTTCCCGGATTATCGATAATTTTGGACGCACTAGCGGTATTATGTATGATAATTTTGACTCTGATAATTTATAAAAATTATTGTTTTGTATACGTAAGAATTTTTGTTGACAACTAATAGTTCGAACACGCTTGGTATTAAACATGATTTTGTAACGTTGCGTTGGTAAGAAAATTTTTGTTCAATGTCGTTTTTTTTAGTTTGGTCATTAGTAGACTCTATTAGAGTTTTTAAAAATGAAAACGACGGTGGACCAGAACGACACCAATATCTTGAATAATTCCAAAACTTATGATCGATAGCAATTACGGGCAATTCAATACCTAAAGTATAACAAAATCTGAACTAAGCCGCACTTCCCGTTGTATTTGATAACTAATAGATTTGGGGAAGCTTAATGTATTATTTTTGTTGGATAGATCGTTGGGCGCCAGAAAATGATGATTGCTAAAAATTAATGTTGTCTAGTTAAAGTGTACAAAACCTGAAGATGAGCCACTTTGCTTTTAAAAAAATGAGGTTAAATGTGCGTAATTGAATTTAAATTTCCTATAATTTTGATTCAGGAAATGAATACATAGACCCAGAACTTGAAATTTGTAAGAGATGGTTTTATAATTACCATTTAAACATTAAGGAAACTATTCAGAATACTTAATTTATAGAAAACTGCTGTTAACAAAGTTTTAAAAAGGAAAAAGCTCGGACTATACAAAAGAAAATACATGCTGAAAAGCACATCAATTAAAGTAACATTTATTTACATAAACCTATATATAATGGTGAATCTAGATTCTAGGTTTAACTTGTCCAATAGCATTTTTTTTAATGGATGGTAAGTTTTCAACAAGTAGGGCTTCACAAAAACTACCGTAAAAATTCACTATAAAATTTTTTGGAGAAAGAATAGTTATGGGTACATATTGAAATAGCTATTTTCGATACAAGTGCGCTCTAATTATTTTACAGGTCCGAGACCGTGTTTAGAGCCCAACGCGTAAGCGAAGGGCTATAAAAGAGATCGAGGACCTGAAAAGTGATACAGCGCAAGCGTATTCAACGTTATTTTTTGTAATCGCTTCAGTAAACTCATAAAAACTTAACCAAATATAGAATGTATAGGTTAAGATTAACAGATGTCAAATTAAACACATAAACGACAAAACCTTATGTAAGACTTATGCTGGGTGTAAATGGTAATGCGGAACTAGGGAATCTTTAACGTTTTCAATTACTACACAAATCAGTTCCTTCGGTGACCATTTACTGACAAATTTTATCAAAGTTGCCTTTAATGTCATTTTGACACTGACCAATTGTTGTGACAAAAGGTATAGTTGATCCTCTGTAAATTTTCTAATATTCTTCCTAGTTCCGAATTATCATTTACACCCTGTATATCATTTTTTTTTGTTTATGGACTTATAGAAATGATTATAAAAAATCATTTACAAACGTTGATATCCATAATAAACATAAATAATGTTCAAATTTATTTGTTGGAAACAAGACTTGATATCAGTGTTACAAAGTTTATGTTCCCATGGGGATTTTATTGTTCAACAAGGCAGTGCTTCATAGGGTATAGCTCAAAGCTTGAAAAATAGTTCTCTGGCAATCATGCAACTGTACTAAATCAACAATCTATGTGTAACGTTGAATATGGGATTGTAATGCTATCACATCAAACGTCAAAGGGGTCTGCGAAATACTCTCAACGTTAACTTCTAGATTTTCAGTTAAATATATCGAAAATATTCTACTTAGATCTTAAAAATCTGTCTCTTCTATAAAGTTGATTACAATCAGGGTCGAAATAGAAACAAGAAAAATAATACACAGCAGTGTTTGAACATTTAGTTGTCAAAATATTAACACACTAATTCTTTCTTCAATAATTAAGCGTTATGGTGACAGTCATTTTAACAACTTACTATAAGTAAGATAGAGTATTGTTACAAGTTATTTGTTTAGAAGTAAGTATCATCTAAACTATTAATTGTTAGGGCTTGTGCACATTGTATTATTAGGTAATACAATATAATTTATAACAGTGCATCCTTATAATTATTATAGGTAAATATGAATTAAGCCTTTTCTTTCATATCAGGAGTACGCAACTCACCCCCTTGAACTTCCCTGCCGGCGCACCTGCCTAATGGTCCGGTCCGAGGCTTGCCTCGTTTATTATTTTGTTTATTGTTTAAGTTGAATGTTTCCATTGGAATGAAAACTACATTATTCTTAGTTCTGTATTAATAAATTATAATAAATAAAATAGAATAATTATATTATGCAAAAAGGTCACATGAGGTATTAGATTCTATAAGTAGTATATAATTCGCAACTAAAGAAACAACCTCAAATAGCAACGATTGTACGAATACATTTATTTCAGTTCTAAACCGCAGAAAAATCAGTAAATTGAATAAGATTATACAGTAAAATGAATGCCAAATAATCGCTATTTAAGAAAATTACAAAGTGCGTCATGTGTCTACCCTTTTTTTGTGGAAATTTCCTCAAGATTAATTTTTGTTAAGTAACTGTGAATAATTTAGATAATAATTAAGAATAGTTTAATTTCGAATATTGATATAACTGCATGGCACTTGGTACAAGTTTGAGATCTTTGCTTTAAGAGCACATAATCGTTACGCAATTACCGCACACAGTTAACTCTATCAATAGAGTTTCGAAATGTTGCCAAGCGTCGGATGTCACTGGTAACAGAAGTTATAGGGGTGCCACCTTGACAATGCTTAACTTACCTACATACAAATGTATATAAATAAGCGCCCTCTAGCACCAAAGGCTTGAACTAACCCTGTATAAAAGATGTCAAGGTAGCATCCACCTTACGTTCTGGGAAAACGTTGAGCAATGTCATATAAGGTCAGTGTAAAATTTTACTACCCAAGGCGCCCGGGCCCGGGTGTCAGTGTAAAATTGGGTGCCACTATAACAATGTTTGTATGAAATTTGTGCCCCAACGACAACTAATATGTATATATATATATATAGGGTGAGTCATGAGGAACTGTACATACTCCTACCGCGTATAGAGACATCTAAAGGGAACATAAAATGGACATTTAAAAATGTCTACTCCTCTTGCTTAATCTACAGGTGATTTATGAGTTTGGACTAAAACTACTTTACGCCATAACTTACGTAATGTGTTTGATTGATTTCATATTTTGGTACGAAGTTATGCTGTTCCTACCTAATTATCACACGCCATCAAAATTAAATTAATCCAGGACCGGTCTTTAAAAATTAGCCGGCTTGGATTCTAGAATTGTACGCACCCTGTATATGGATTTTGCAGAACATTTGATGGTTCCCTGAAAGTACAGTGATGGGTACCACAACTAATGTAGTTCACATTTTCTTCACACGATCATTCTGTTTTTATTTAATGTAAAGTTAGTAGACAATTAGGAGTTAGCAGAGTTTTAAGAATTAATAATTTGTATTCTTATCACATCTAACAAGTCCAACGATTGCAACCCGGAGATGAAATTCAACGACTGGAATTTGCAAGATGGATTGCTAATCATGATCGCTTATTATACAGGATACTATTTTCTAACGAAGCCCAATTTACGAGAGATGGAATAAATAACTCGCGTAACTCGCACATTCGGTCTCCAGAAAATCCATATGCGATTCGCGAATCTCGTTCACAGTACAGATTCTCAGTAAATGTGTGAATTGGGGTCGTGGACGGGTATCTAATTGGTCCCCATTTCATTGATGGTCCATTAACAGGTGAAGTGTACTTAAGACTTTTTTCACCGTTGCTGCCCGCCAACATTTCAACGCCACTAACAGGGACAGATGTATTGGGCGCGGTGGACCCCATACATGGCCACCCAGATCTCCTGATTTCAATCCCGTAGACCAGTGTTTTCCAAAGTGTGGTCCGCGACCACCTGGGAGGTCGCGTGACCTCTAAAAAGCGGTCGCGGAAGGTTCCGAAGCCTCAGTAAAAAAAACTAAATTCAAAAGGATATTTTAATTCAAGTTCAAATACGCGAATTCAACATTAAAACAATGGCATGCGATCGTCAAACAAATGCAGACTGGCAGTGCTGGTACGTCGCCAGTCCGTCGCGTTATTCGTGAGTGCCGCGGTATTTGTGTCTCACACATTCGTTCGACCCACATGCTCGCCGGCAGATTTGATATTTGTAATATAATAAAATACTTAATACACTATACAGGTTAAGAACAGCAGAGGATAGGGGGTCGCAAAATATTTTTACTTGCTAAGGGGGTCGCGCCATGATAAAGATTGAAAAACACTGCTGTAGACTATTCAACTTAGGGTCGACTAAAGCCTACGGTATACGAAGAAACTATCAATACACGGCAACAATTAATTGAAAGAATTATTAATTGTTGTGTCATTATTAGAAATGACCCGTTAATAATCAGGAAGTCAATTAGACATTTAATGGTTCGACAGAGAAAGTGTTTTAAAGCAGGTGATTTTGTTTTTGAAAATATCCTGTAATCAGTGTTTTTACTTTGTTTCCTGTAATCAGTAATTTTGTGTTTTTACTTTGTTGTTTAAATTATTAATAACAACATTTTTTGTAGTTATTTTTTGTTAGTTAGATTTTGTAAAAGAATCAACTATTAAAATCGTTTCAGTGTCAAGTTTTTTCTTGTAGAAAATTTATTTAAACAGTTCTTGGAATTAGATAAAATAAACATTATGTGCTGCATTTGTATACAGGGTTATCTTATGCTAATGGCCACATACGTTGCATGAATTTTGTAAGTCGGTCCTGGAAATGGAATAAAATGATTATTATAAAAATGGAAACATATTTAGTACTTAGTTTGGGTTAATTTTTTAGATTAAATGTTTCTTATTTAAAAATTTTTAAAATAATTTCACATATTTTGCCAGACTTTTATTTTTATTAAATTTTGATCATGTGGGGAAAATGTGAAATACATAAGTTGTGTGCTTTCAGGGAACCATCAAACGTTTTCCAAAATCCATATACAGGGTGCGTAAAATTCTAGAATCCAAGCCGGCTAATTTTTAAAGACCGGTTCTGGATTATTTAAATTTTGATCGCGTGTGATAATTAAGTGGGAGTAGCATAACTTCGCACCAAAATGTGAAATCAATCAAATCAGCATTAACAAAGTTATGGCGTAGAGTAGTTTTAGTCAAAACTCATAAATCACCCTGTAGATTATTAAGTAAGAGGAGTAGACATTTTTTAATGCTCATTTTATGTTCCCTTTAGAGGTCTCCATATGTGGTAGGAGTACAGTTCCTCATGACTCACATATATATATATATATATATATATATATATATATATATATATATATATATATATATATATATATATGTACAGGGTGTTTCTAAATTCATACGACAAAATTCAGGAGGTGATTACTCGCATGAAAGTAAGATGGGTCTTTCCTATAACAAAATTTACTCAGCCCACCCCTTTCCGAGATATCACCCTTAAAAGGTGGTGACTAAAATTGAGTTTTTATTTTGTTTCTAAAATTTCAGTAAAACTAGAAACTTGAAGTTCTGTAGTTTTCGTGCAGATAAATGAATTGTCGAAGTGACAGCAGCCTAATATTCTAAAACTTTGTAATTAAAAACAATGTAGAGCTGGTCATTTCCAGCATTTATTAAGAATCGTACTACATTTTACATCGTTACTGTTTTCCACTTAATTTAATAAAAAAATTATGAATTATGGTGTTTATTTTTATCTCTGCAGCTATTGGTTTTGGGAAAATAATTTAAGAATAAAAAATTTTTAAATAACAGAGATTTTAAGTTATAATTTTATTTCATAAAACTTCATCTCGAAAAAAAGTTTTGATATGAACTAAAGTAAGGGTTGCTAATTTCACCCCCGTATAATGTAACAGGAATATTGAAAAAATATCTGTGCTTAGTCCTTTGCGACTGCACGAAAATTACAGAATTTCAAGTTTCTATCTTTACTGAAATTTTAGAAACAAAATAAAAACTCAATTTTAGTCACCACCTTTTAAGGGTGATATCTCGGAAATGGGTGGGCTGAGTAAATTTTGTTATAGGAAAGACCCATCTTACTTTCATGCGAGCAATCACCTCCTGAATTTTGTCGCATGAATTTAGAAACACCCTGTATATACAGGGTCCGGCAACAAGAGTTCCGGACCCATGTACATATGAACTTTTTTGCTTATAATGACGAGTTCTAGTACTTCTTTAATTTTGGCGGATTAGATAAGATTCACCCTGTATATGGGGTTCGGCAACAAGAACGCCTTCTTCTATATCTTCCGTTTTATATAAGCTAGATTAATAAAATTTGGAATGCAGTTATAGTTTAGTTGTGTGCATCTTTTAAAATTATTCACGCGAATACAGGTTGTTTATTTAAAGAGGACCAAATTATTATAAAAAAATTTAAATGGAATACCCTGTATATTATTACTTTTTTGAATTCTACACATTGTTCCTAACAAATTCGCAATATATTTCCCTATCCCTAAATATAGCCGTTTTTGACTTATTTCGATTTTTCTAAAAAAAAATTGAAATTACAGAGTTTGCTTTGAAAATGTACCTCCTTAACTGTTGAAAAATAAAAGTTATCTAATTTATATGAGAATAAGTACACAGATAGAGCTTCCTTTTAATGTGAAGAAAATGACATAATTGCATACAGGGTGCTTATAATTTACTTGCCAATCAACCATTATTCGAATTAGTAAAAGTGTACTTTTTCAAATAAAACACCCTGTATATTATTATATTTTTGGTTTCTACATATTAACCCTTAGCAGTTCGCCGTACAACTCCCAATCCCTAAATATAGCCGTTTCCGAATTATTTTCAATTTTTCAAAATGTATAAGATTATTGAGACATTTTTTATCGTATAGATAACAAAGAACATCATAAAACAATTGTATTATACATTAAAAAACGCAACAGAAACTAACATATTATGATAGAAGACTAATTACAATTTTTGTACTGGAGGCATTGCATGTTAACAAGAATTTGATAAATATTTACTTCAATTTCAAGTAAAATTCTAAAATCAAGTGGGCTTCTTATAAAAATTGAATGTTTGACGTAAATAAATAAAACTGTAGTTAACCATTTACGAGTGTTATTGTTACTAATCAAGATTTTTATAAAATGAATTTTACACAAAATGAGTTTGTAAATATGATATTCGTGTTGGGTGCTGCAGAAAGAAACTGTTTATTGGCTAGCAGAATTTATGCTGAAAGATATGCAGATAGAAGACATCCAAACGCAAGATCGTTTCAGAAAGTTATGAGTAGATTTATTGCAACTTCATGTGCCAATTACTCCAAATGAAGATAGTGAATTGAGGGTTCTTCTCGCCATCGAAGAGGATCATCACAGAAGCCAAAAGGACATAAGTGAAATAGTTCGTATAAGTGAGAGATTAGTAGGCCGTCTTTTAAAGAAGAATCGCTTACATCCCTATCATATTCAGTTACACCAAGAATTGAGCGATGCAGACTTCGATCATCGAGTAAGATTTTGTAACTGGGCCAGAGAAAAAATTACTCAAAACCCAAATTTTTTTTATAATATTTTATGGACAGACGAATCAACATTTCATAAGAATGGATTTGTTAATACACATAATTTTCATTATTATTCCTCAGAAAATCCACATTTATTAAGACAAGTTGATAATCAACATAAGTGGTCTTTAAGTGTCTGGGGTGCCATCGTTGGGGACTATATCATCGGTCCATTCTTTTTTGATGGACACTTGAACTTTTTGCGTAACGATTTACCGGATTTATTAGAAAATATTACTCTTGATATTAGAGCCACAATGTGGTATCAACATGATGGCGCTCCTGCTCACTGCTACTCACTACTCTGCAGATGTAAGAGATTATCTCAATAGAGTCTTTCCAAATAAATGGATTGGGCGAAATGGACCTGTGAGGTGGCCAGCTAGGTCCTCTGATCTGATAAGAATAGATTTCTTTTTATGGGGATACATAATAAGTATTGTCTATAGGAAACCACCAACCACTGCCGAAGATATGCGTAATCGTATAAATTATTCTTTTTTTATTTTATTAGTTTTGTATTTTTAGAAATAATTTTAATAATTATAGTGTATTAGTTTCTGTTGCGTTTTTTAATTTGCAATACAATTGTTTTTTTCTCTATTTATACGAGGCCATGGATTTAAAAAAATGTTCCAATAATCTTGTATATTTTGAAAAATTGAAAATAATTCGCAAACGGCTATATTTAGGGATAGGAAATTGTATATCGAATTGATAAGGGTTAATATGTAGAAACCAAAAACGGAATAATATATAGGGTGTTCTATTTGAAAAAGTAAACTATTACTAGTTGGAATAATGTCTGATTGGCAAGTCAATTGTAAACACCCTCTATGCAATTATGACATTTTCTTTGCATTATAAGAAAGCTCTATCTGTGTACTTGTTCTGATATAAATTAGGTAACTTTTGTTTTTCAACGGTTAAGGAGGCACATTTTCAAAGCTATCTCTGTAATTTCAATTTTTTTTATAAAAATCGACGTAACTCAAAAACGGCTATATTTAGGCATAGGAAAATATATGGCGAATTTGTTAGGAACAATGTGTAGAATTCAAAAAAGTAATAATATACAGGGTGTTCTATTTAAATTTTTTTTATTATAGTTTGGTCATCTTTAAATAAACAACCTGTATACACGTGAATAATTTTGAAATATGCACACAACTAAACTATAATCCTATCCCAAATTTTATTAATCTAGCTTATATCAAACGGAAGATATAGAAGAAGGCGTTCTTGTTGCCGGACCCCATATATACGCAGGGTGTTAATTAAGTGAGTGTACCTATTTTAAGGTGTGATTCCTGAGGCGATTTCAAGCCGGAAAGTTCATATGAATGTATGTCCTCAGAAGCTTCGTTATCGATCTACATGCTGTTGAAGTTGTTGTGTTTTTTCGGTTTTTTCCAAATTTTTCGAAAACCCTTCTAGATATTACATTGAAATTTTACATATTGTATAAGGGCATGAAGGCCCTTATTTCAACTGAAACGTTCATTTTTAATTTAGCCAGTGGCGTAGATACAGCTAGGTTATGACATAAATTACACAAAAATGTGTTACGCCACTGTTTTATATGACGCGTTTACACAGTAAACTATGAATCAAAATTTACTCTTAGATGTAAGTACATTAAGTTTTAATTAAGCCTTTATTATAATTTAATAATTTTGTTATTTTTACTTGTGTCCTGAAGAAGCTTGTGAACACAACCGAACATTTGATTTTGTAGGCGATGCCCAACGTATACACACATATACAGGGTGTCCAGTTTAAGATGAAATGCATGGGGATATTGGAAACCGTTAGAGATACGAACAGTGTTGGTAGGATCTAGATCAAAGTGATCTAGATCCAGGATCTAGATCCACTAAACGGATCTATGATCTGGATCTAGATACTTTGCTCTGCTAGGATCTAGTATCTGGATCTAGATCACATTTTAATAGATCTTTAGTACTTGAATCCAAAGATCCATTAGAAGATTTTAAAATGTATTTTAAGGGTATTTTGTGAAATTTTTAACTGGCTTGAGGCAACAGAGCTTTATATTTAAAAAATACATTATGCTCCGTTACGACCGTTACATCCGTACCCCATAGAGATACATACACATTTACACAATTACCTACTGCCTGAGGCATGTTAAATTCCGAAATATCCAATAATAGAACTATTCATTTTCTTTGTTAATATTTCCGTCGGTTGTTTTTGTTTCCCAAAGCTACAAAGGCAGGTAATGACCGCTAAGTGCTAATCTAATGACTTAATGAGTAATGACAATGGGGTCATCCATCCATTAAAGTAGGTACTTAAGTTAAATGGAACAGGAATTCCCTGTTGTTAATTTAATCGAACAAAAGGAGGTATAGAAAAACAACAATCTTGTCTTCAGTTCTTAAGAATACGACTTTAAGTAAAGCACATTTGTTAATTGTTAGTTAGATCAACAATGAATGACGAAGCTGAATTAATGGAAGTTCCGCCAATCTTAAGCGAATTCTTTGATTTTTTTAAAATAAATACTTAATCGCAAACAACATTTGATTCAGAATGCACAAATTATTTTAAAGACACAAGCACTAACTATGAGCAATTAAATATGTACCCTGCTATAAAAGAAATCTTTTTAAAATATAATTCTATACTTCCTTCATCTGCCCCCGTTGAAAGGATATGGTGGACTAATTTTAACTCCTCGTAGGAATAGATTAGGTGATGATATATTTGAGATGCTATTAATTTTAAAACAAAATAGAATAAAATTAGATAATAAAATGTAATTATGTAATGTATACTTATAATAATTTAGATACATGTCCTTATCCTTATAATTGTATAACTATGTGTTAAGTTAAATTAACAATTAACATTGCAACTTGCAAGTGTAAATGTGCAAGGTAAAATGGGGTAACATTGACATGGGGGAAACATTGACACATCTTCAAAATTCCCTCCTAATTTTAGTTGAAAAGAAATTTACGTTCTGTCTTTTGTTGTAAAATTATGTGTATAGTTCCGCCATCTAGTAACCTATACTTCAAACGCTTTGTTCTAATTTTATGGTTTATAGCGTCTGTTTAATGGTTAAGCACAAGAATTTGTTGAGTCACGTCTATAGAAAACTTTGCCGGTGTTAATTGTTTTTTGAAGATTCGACCTATAGTCGGCCAAGTAAGTAATTTCTTATATTACGCGTTAACAAATATTAGTTTAGTTCAATTTAAATTCTGTAATTTGATGAAGTTCTACTTTCGTAAGTGAAGGTTAAGATTGACACCTGTGTCAATGTTACACTCTATAAATGTGTCAATGTTTTTCTCTTTGCAGAAATGCCCGCAAAAAGAAGGTTGGCGAAATTCCCAGAAAATATAAAACCTATGATGAAGACAGTATGGTAAACGCCATAAATCAAGTAAAAAATGGAAGTTTAAGTGTCAAGAGTTAGTGAAATGTATGGAATTAACCGTTCAACGTTAATAAACCACTTGAAAAACTATAAATGCAAAGCAGTTGGCCGCCCCACAGTACTCACTTTACAAGAAGAAAAACTCTTGGTAAATGCTATAGTAAAAGTAGCTGACTGGGGCTTCGGACTCGATCGTTTTAAATTACGTATTTGTGTTCAGGATTATCTCAAACGAATGGATCGTCCAAATCCATTTAAAAATGGATTACCAGGTATTGACTGGATTAAATCTTTTGAACGTCGTTGGAAGAAAAAAGTCAGTAACAGAGTCGCACAAAATCTACCTAAAAATAGGGCAGATGCTTGTTCTTTGGAAGTGCTCAATGATTTTTACAAAAAGTTAAAAGCCACGATTGAAAGGCTGGAATTGTCGAATAAGCCACAGAATGTGTTTAATTGTGACGAATCAGGCTTTCAAACTGACGCTGGTATTCAAAAAATTTTATGTCGCAGAGGTTCACACAACCCACTGAAACTTGTGGGTACTGTAACAAAAACTACTTACACCGTTCTAGCATGTTGTAGTGCAATCGGTGAATATCTTCCCTTATTTGTAAATTACAAAGGTCTACATCTTTACGCAACATGGTGTCAAAATGGACCAGAAAATACTGTGTATAACTGTTCTCCATCCGGCTGGATGGAGGCAGCCCAGTTTGCAGATTGGTTCTAAAATGTTTTTGTGAGAGCTACTGCTGCGTTAAGTGGACCGAAACTACTAATATTTGATGGCCACAATTCCCACATAACACTACAACTTATTGACATGGCTATAAAAAACAATATTGAACTGTTCTGTTTGCCCTCGCACACATCGCATGTTCTACAGCCGTTAGATGTTGGAGTTTTTAAATCTGTTAGAACAGCATGGCGTAATGTTCTAAAAAGTTTTTATCAAGAAACTGGGTTTAAGAACGCCGACAAGGTAGTGTTTCCTGGTCTGTTAAAAAAACTTCAAGAAACTGGGTGTTTTTCTAGGGCCAATGCAGTAGGTGGTTTCGAGGGGTCTGGAATTTTTCCCTTATCTAAAGAAAGGATATTAAAAAAATCCATATCATCAACCGTCATATGTTCTTCAGAAAATAAAATTCAACCAACCACATCCACAGTAGAAAAAGAAAATGAAACACCAACACCCGATTTTGCAGGTTACAGTCAATCCTCACCACCAACTACTCCACTTCCTGAACAGTTGGAAGATATTACACCTACTAAAAAGTTGGAATTATCACTAATGACTGTATTAAGGCGGCAAGAAGCCAAAACAGTAATACAAAAAAGAAGTAAACTCAGAAGAAAATTTGCGGAAACATTAACAGCGGACGAAGTTAGACTAAGAATGATAGAAAATGAGAAAAACAAAAGAAAACCAACAGTAAGAAAAACTCAAAACAAAAAGCAAGAAGCCTGTTGAAAACTGAAGAAACCTCAGATAGTGATGCTAGTTTACAACTTGTCCATGATACAGATGATGACATTTCACACGATGAAAATAATAGCAGTGTAACAGAAGAAGATAATTGTGGTAAAGCAATGGAATTTGTGAAGTTCGACGGAAGTAACCAAAATATAGTTGCAAATTCATGGGTCCTCGTCAGATTTAATAATTCTAAAAGTTGTGTAGAAAAGGAAGAATGCATTCACTATGTTGGACAAGTGTTGGAAGTAAATGACAGCGAAATTATGGTCAACTTTTGAGAAAGAAGAAAATACATTTTGTGTACCCTGATGTGCCCGATCAAAGCCTGGTATCTGTAGATGATGTCGCTATGGTTCTGCGCGAACCTTATATTAAAAGGGGAATGCATTACTTTCATGTCAACTTTCTTCCTTCTAATTATAAAGCGCCTGCTAAGATTAACTAGGCTTTATTATAATACGTAGGTGTATAACTATCTAAAATTAAGTATAAAGTTTCTTAATTAAGTATTTATTGTTTTATTTCTATGATTTTCGATAAAAATATCTAGGACATTTGTCAATGTTACACTATACATGCAAAATATTGACATATTAGCTGTTTCTATGAGTGTGTCAATGTTAGACTTGCCATGGGTAACATTGACACATTACCACTTTTAAAAAAAAAAATTAAATTCTGTAAACGACTTGGTATATTCATATTCTATCATAAACAGTGTAGAAAAGGTTAATATATCTTCATTCTGTCACAAAAGCAGTCATATACCAAACTGATATGTGCCAAAAAAAAATCAATTTTAAAGTTGTGTCAATGTTACCCCATTTTACCTTACCTAATACTAATTTTGTAATTTGTATTTGTAGTGCGTTAAATAATTAATGTAAGTTTTCAATAAAAACCTATAAAAGTTATATTTATATATTATTTTTCTTAATAATTTAACCGTACGGACTAATATTTGTATTACATGAAAAATGATCATGGGAATGGGAGTACTACTCATCAGTAGCAATACTAGCAATTAAAGATAATATTAATAATTAGAAAAATCTCGAAACAATTTTGGGAATGTCGGATCTTTATAAAAGATCTAGATCCCATTTCAAGGGTCTTTGGCCTTTATCTAGATCCATTTTTACGTACGGATCTTGGATCTTTATCTAGATCAGTTTTTAAAAATGTGTTTGGATCTGTATCTAGATCCTAAATAAATGGATCTTACCCAACACTGGATACGAAGATGGTTAAATGGAGAAAAAGTTGCGTCATTATATGCCGAAGAAGTAACCATGGTTACATGTCAAAAAATCCCTTCCATTTACTAGACACAGGGTGATAACTGAAAATATGCGTTTTCTAAAAATCGCTATATCTTGTTTCTTGCAAGAGATACATCCACGATTTTTGCAGGATGGGGGTAACAGGTAGCGAGGATTTCAAAAATGATTTTGAAAAAAATCTAGGCCTACTAGATTTTGAGATAATGCACGCAACTTTCGATTTTCTTATGGACACCATATTGGATTTTGCATTTTGAATTCTTCATAAAAATGCTTTTCAACCATATATCATATGTTTATAATCTGCCAATGAGAAAGTGTCAAATTACACAATTAAATTTATATCAAAGCAACCTTGACATATTATGTATTTTAATTAAATGAAAATTAATCTACAAATTAAACTAACTATTGAGAACAATATTATTGATTATTAACATAAATCATAATAATAAAAGTGACAAAAACAACAAAAATAAAATTTAATATTATACTGAATTTTACTATTAATTAATCAAATGCTCGAATAAACCTCCATTCTCTTGCAATAATTGAATAGATGGTTGATTGGCAAAGGCCTAGTTTGATATAAATTTAATTGTGTAATTTGACACTTTCTCATTGGCAGATTATAAACATCTGATATATGGTTGAAAAGCATTTTTATGAAGAATTCAAAATGCGAGATGATAAGGAACTCTTGTGATGCAGTGCTAACTCGATGCAGATGGTGTTTGCAGGAGAATGAAGGTTTATTCGAGCATTTGATTAATTAATAGTAAAATTCAGTATAATATTAAATTTTATCTTTTGTTGTTTTTTGTCACTTTTATTATTATGATTTATGTTAATAATCAATAATATTGTTCTCAATAGTTAGTTTAATTTGTAGATTAATTTTCATTTAATTAAAATACATAATATGTCAAGGTTGCTTTGATATAAATTTAATTGTGTAATTTGACACATTCTCATTGGCAGATTATAAACATATGATATATGGTTGATAAGCATTTTTTATGAAGAATTCAAAAATGCAAAAATCCAATATGGCGTCCATAAGAAAATCGAAAGTTGCGTGCATTATTTCAAAATCTAGTAGGCCTAGATTTTTCAAAATCATTTTGAAATCCTCGCTACCTGTTACCCCATCTTGCAAAAATCGTGGATGTATCTCTTGCAAGAAACAAGATATAGCGATTTTAGAAAACGCATATTTTCAGTTATCACCCTGTGTCTAGTAAATGGAAGGATTTTTGACATGTAACCATGGTTACTTCTTGGGCATATAATGACGCAACTTTTTCTCCATTTAACCATCTTCGTATCTCTAACGGTTTCCAATATCCCCATGCATTTCATCTTAAACTGAACACCCTGTATATATATATATATATACTACTACTACAATATATATATATATATATATATATATATATATATGCTGATGCCGAGTTGAACACCTGGTTGGGTATTTTTGCTTGTTTGCTACTTTCTGGTTTTTGGGCATTTTCTTGTACCCCTCCCATTGTTTTGTATGTTAGCGTATGTTTTTCACGTACTTCTACGTGCGTGCGTGTGGTTAGGTGCTACTGTACTTGTTTGCATGTTACGCAGTTACTGGCTTGTGGCATGCAAGTTTCGTGTGTTTGACTATTTGTTGGTTAGGATCTTTGTTTTGGGAATTGCGTGTGAGTATGATTAATTGTTGGTGTTTGTGTATTTAGTAGGTTTGCATGTTTTGATTACTAGTTTTTTTTTCGCGTGTTTGCATGTTTGTCGGTTCAGGTGCTTGGGTGTTTGCATATGTGCTTGTTTGCGACTCGATTATTGCATGTTTTAGTTAATTTTTTGGGGTGTTTGGATGTTTGTATTACCTTGTTGGGTAGTTTCATTGATTTGAGGATGCGTGTTGCGTATTCATGAGATTTATAACTAACATCAAACCTTTTTGTGACATATCCCCGCTAATGGTACAAGATAATAAAATAATAATAAAGAACTTCCACTCTATCTTCAAAAATTTGGTTGTAACCCGTGGCAGGATTAAAAATACATAGGACTTAAACATGATAAAACACTTTTTTTCGAGTTCCTACGCCCCCTTTGCATCCAGATCAATAAAAACAATACCAATAGGTAATCGAAATTTATCGAATTATACTACAGCAAAATTAAATCTAAACACAACGTATTTGAAATATCAATATAGCCACGTATTACTTTGTTATTATTTATTTATAGCGTTTATCCTGAAACAATAACTACAAAAATACCTACCTACCAGACATTAATATTATTAAGTTCAAGGTAACATTGATGTTAACGAATATTTTATTTAAATTAGGATAATAAATGCATAATTCTAGTTACTGTTCACATTTCGTACTAAACTTTTGAACTTAATAATATTAATGTATAATTTGTAATTATCGAGATAAACGTCATAAACAAATAATAAAGTAAATGCATGGCTACATTGATATTTCAAGAAGTCGGGTTTTTCAAAAATTATTTTAGCACCTGGTACGATGTATTTAGATTTAATTTTGGTCGAGTATAATTCGATAAATTTCGATTGGTATCGTTTTTTATTCATCAAAGGGGGAGCAGGAATTCGAAAAAATATGATTTACCATGTTAAAGTTCTAAAACATTCATCCGGTATACAGAATCTAACGCAAAAAATTTGTAACCCAAAATCCAAAATGGTTTATAACTACGTGCTAGTTGCAATTTTAATTATCACTTAATATTTAATTTATTAAAGATCTTGTTAATAATTATTACTAAATGTCATAATTATTTAGAGCTCGTGATATGTAATACCGAAACCGGTCGAGCTATAATTTAAATTTAATTTCAATTTAGTAAAATTTCGTCTATTAAATATACCTAAATACATAACCCCTAAAGGATAATATATATGGTGTTCGTATATTTATAAATGAGAGAAAAGGTAAACTTGATTTTAAAAGAATTTTTATTGAAAAAATGAGGCCTTGTGCAGCATACAAAAATTACACTCATTGCAACCTTTTTTTAGTTGAATAACAGGAGTTGTAATATACAACAGAAAAGTACCATATTAACTTTTATTTATCCTTTAATTACTCAAAATCTTTATAAAAACATAAATGCAGTAATTAACATCAAAATGCATTAATTTAAGTAGACAATTAACGTAACCTTACCACAATATCCTACTTAAGATTTTTCTTATTAATTACACTTTTTTATAAAAATAATATGAAAGTCAATTACGCGTTTTGCATAATTATGGTGCAAGGTGGTCAATGTTGACGAAATTGCGATTGGTACACATCGTTTAATTTTTTTTTTCATGAAGTCAGATTTTTAAAAATCAATTAACTTATGCAAAACAAATTTTAATCTATTAAATTTTGAAGAGGTTATCCGGTAGCGACCTCATTTCTATTTACCTCCCGCTATTTACACAATAAAAAGCGGTTAACATTTTTTTATAACTCACTTAATTTGATAAAAAGGTTATTTGGCAAAAATTAATTGATAAGCAAAATTGTATTTTGTTATTATGAACTTACGTAATATAAATAATAAATTATAGTTAAGTTAATTTCTTCGTGGTCCTGCACGATTGCCAAAATCATCGTATTCGTAATTAGGGTCGAAACCACGTTCTTCATGTACTAGTTCACCACTATCCGGGTTAAATCTTTCTTGTAAAACTGTGGGCCGGTTGGTTTGAACTTGGGCACTGCCGCTTTGTGTACTTTGCGCGCCTTGAGGATTTCGCATTGCTTCAATTGCTTCATAATTCAACAACCAAAATGGTTTATTTTGTCGCGGCAATGATTCAAGATAGTCAACTAAATGAGGATCATTACGTGCATCAATTGGTAATCTTCTTGTTGTACCACCATCGGCACCTAATCGATCACCAAGGGGTGAAATAGTTGTTGATCCATCTGTTCTAAATCTATAAGCCAATTCTGGATTTGCATTATTTCCCGCAAGATAATTTGGTTTTTGTGCATTTACAAATGCAATAACCACCAATAGAAATATGCACTTCTAAAAAATAAATGTTAGCGCAGTGTTTAAATAAAGTAAAAAATCTTACCATTTTTGTTGTTACTCTCACGAACTTTGTCACGAAATAATGTTTACAGTTACTGTCCCTGTATTTATGTTACAAGATAAAGGCTTCGATAGATTTCGATATTTACACACGTTCGTATGTGAGGAAATTCCTTCGTCTTTCTTCGAAATATATTTATTTACTTAGTGAGAAAGTTGGCGTAAACAAGTTAATTCAAGGCTGTAACCTTTGTTAATATATCATGTTACAGGGTGGTTTTAAAGATAGTGCGTCTTCTCTTAAAGGGTTATTGAGTTTATGTCTTGCCTATTCCGATACTACTGTCATATTCTCAAAACAAATTCTAATTGTTAATTACTGAATTAATGGATCTGGATTTAACATTCACACACGCATTCGTCATCTTATTATTTTCGGGACAGGTTTTTTTCAGTTACCTACCAGAAAGATAACATTAAATGCTTACCATAAATTACCTATTTATTAATCCAGTTTTTTGTAAATTAAAAACGTGAAATCATTTAAATTATTTGAAGGTTTTCTTTAAATTTAAAATAAGCTACTTTGTCTTTTTTTATTTAGTCATGTGCTTTGTACATCTATTATCATTTTAATAGGTGCAGTGAAAGATGTTAAAGTAAATTTATATATTATGAGATATATGTAGATTTATAACTTAGTTTATTAAATTTAGTTACTATACATATATAATTATTTCGATGGTATTTTCCCAGAACATAGAATTAATAATAAGGGGATTTTTTAATATGAATCTTAAGAAGACTTTGTCTTTATGGTTTAATTTGCTTTTAAACCGTAAAAGACCAGTTCTTTTTTCCGTCTTTTGTTTACCGAATTTAACAGATTTTCCGAATTAATATCAAGCAGCGCTAAAAAATTTAGTAGCATTAATTTTATCATACAGGTTTACAGGTAAACTTTTGTGGAAAGAAGTGTTGGATGCGCGAGGTAAACAAACTTAATCATTATGCATTTGTATCTTCATACCAATGTAAACAATCGAAGCAAATTAAGTGAAAAATCTACTAGCACAAGTATCCAAAGGCTGTTTGGACGGTACAGCCGGAAATAAAATAACTGCAATCTTTGACGGTGACGTTTAAGACCAAAAA
>JARFJB010001739.1:765000-812500 GCA_036346205.1 Vesta saturnalis | reverse complement strand
CCAGAAAGGAACACAACTATTGTTTTTTAAATGACACCCTGTATATTTTTTTAGACTGTCTGATTCCTCATTATTTTTTCTTTCTGTAAATATAAAATTATATCAGAAAATTTTGTTGTAAATCGCAAAAAACTGTTTGAAGGCGTACAAGACCACTATTTAAAAAACCAAATAGCTATTGCCATGGAAAACGGAAACAACTGCTTTGTGAAGTTGTTTCAGATTGTTTCACATCTTTCAACATTAGTTTTTATATGTAATTACTTAAGCTGTGACGGCATTTAAAATTACAACGTTATTGTATGCAACTACATAATGAATAATAGTGAAAAGGTCGATTTGATGTTAATATTTGGCGAGTGTAATCGCAACGCACGAAGATCAGTCGCCCTCTATGCAGAAAGATTTCCTGACAGGTATCACTGTCCACATACTTACTTACACAAAATTGAAAATTCATTAAGGCAACATGGAGCATTTCCTGGAGTAAAAATCCAAAATAGAGAACCCCAGAGAAATAACCCGATAAACGAAGAACGAGAATTGCAGAGTTTAGCGTATGTTCGACTACATCCACGTTCGTCTATTAGGCATGTAGCTCAGGAAGTAGGAACCTCATTTGGATATGTTCAGAGGACATTAAAAAAACCCAACACCTATAAACCAAATTTAGTGCAACACTTACGTCCAGCAGATTCCGAACGCCGATTAACATTTATTGCGTGGTGAACTGGAAGATGACTGAGCCATTTTAGACAGAATTTTGTGGACCGACGAAGCAAAATTCACCAATAATGGTGTTATCAACAAACAAAATAATCTTTTCTGGTCGGACGAAAACCCACATTGCACATTAAATACAAACCATCAAACCGTTCGGGGTACTAAAGTTTGGTGCGGTTTAATAGGAGACATATTATTGGGACCTTTTTTTTTTATGACGCAACTCTCACTGCACGAAGATTTCTTCATTTTTTAAATACTGAGCTTTTGACCATGTTAGAAGATTTTCCACTAGCATTGCGACGAAGCATGTACTTTCAGTTGGACGGAGCGCCAGCTCATACTAGTAACATTGTTAGTGAATATCTAAACGAAACCTTTAATGGGCGTTTAATTGCCACCCATGGACCAGTGGAAATTCCGCCAAGATCGCCTGATATTACACCTCTGGACTATTTCTTATGGGGCTATCTTAAGACTAAGTCTATGCAGATCCGCCACAAAATGTAGAGGATTTAAAAAACAAAATCCGGTTGGCTTGTATGCAGTTAATACCCGATGTGATACATAGAACAATACATCATGAACTTCTAAAACGGCTAGAGGCATGTGTTGCACAAAATGGTGGTAATTTTGAACAATTTATAAAATAATTTTCCTGCATACCATCTTTGTTTATTACTTGTTGAATTTTGTATTTTGTTTATGTATCCGTTTCCAGATTTCTTACTATTCTAATAAATACTAATAATAAAAGCAGTTGTTTCCGTTTTCCATGGCAATAGCTATTTGGTTTTTTAAATAGTGGTCTTGTACGCCTTCAAACAGTTTTTTGCGATTTACAACAAGGTTTTCTGATATAATTTTATATTTACAGAAAGAAAAAATAATGAGGAATCAGATAGTCTAAAAAAATATACAGGGTGTCATTTAAAAAACAATAGTTGTGTTCGTTTCCGGTTTAACCGGAAATAAAAAAAAAATATTTGATAGCCCTATTAAATGTAGCACATGGCCGTAAACAAAAAATAATTTAACTTTTTTTTGTATATCGTAAAATAAAGAAGTTATTGTATGGTCCCTCTACTTTGGATCACACTGTATATACATGGAGTCCCGTATTGCAGTGTCCAAACTTTAACAGCGGATTCTGCGTTCAAAGTAAGCCCTAATTTCCTTTACAAATATATGTCGAGAAATGCTTCGTTTTCGAAATACAGGGTGTTAAAGTCCTAAGAAAAAAAATCATTATTTGAACTGGATTATTGAAGGAAAAAATGGCACACCACTGCTTTTTTCCTGAAAATTATATTTGAAATTTCCATTTATTTAGAGCAAATTTGATCCCTTCCCTTTTTTCCGTATCACGCACCCTTTTCGCGTAAGAAAACTATTTTCATGCATGGCCAAATTGCTAAAATTTCAATTAATATTAATCTCAGTAGAAAAACATAAAACGGTAATTAGAGTTAATTCTATTTCTAAAATGGTACATCATTTTAGAAAATTACTCTTTATTAACTAAGTTCGTAAATAATTTTACAAAAACTAGAATTCCCAACTTTCATTAACTTAGATCGTAAAAAATTTTACAGAGCAGCATTAAATTATTTTGTTCATTAACAAATAAAGAATTTTAATGTGGTCCCTAAAGTTTACAATAATTTCTCTAAATGAGCTCTCCTCCAACCTCGATATATTTTCGGCACCTGCGCTTAACTGAATCAGTGGCATTGCTTATGAAATTCGTAGTGGCTCGCAAAGTTTCACAGGCTTGCTCTATCCTTAGAATTAGTTCTTGCCTTGTATCAACTGTTGTCGAATAAACGCGGTTTTTTAAATAACCCCACACAAAGAAGTCGACAGGGGTGAGGTCAGGGGAACGTGGTGGCCAGGGTCTAGCTCCTAATCGTCCAATCCACCGTTCTGGATAATTATTATTTAACAAGCTCAACGTGCGCGGAGCCCCGTCCATTTCAATCCAGATTTCGTTTCTAAGATTTAGGCGAAATCTTCTAGTTACTCAAATAACTCATTTCGCAGGAATACATTAAATAATTGTCCATCTAGGCGTGGTGGTAAAATATGGGACCCACATAAAATTCCATTCATTACACCACACCAAACATTAACAGAAAATTCGTGTTGAAATCTGATGCGTACAACACGTGGATCCTCAGGGCTCCAGATTCGTAAATTGCGGTAATTTACTGAGCCACTTCGTGTAAACATAGCTTCGTCAGTCCATAAAATTTTTTTTTAAGTTTTCATCTTCCTCTACTTTGCGTAAAAACCAATTACAAAAACTAACGCGTTTATCGGCATCACCAGGTGGCAAGTTTTGAACTAGCTGCATCTGAAATGGCTTCCTGTGATCTTGCCTCAAAACGCTATTTTTAAAAACAAAAACGGCGTTGTCTTATAAATGGTGAGCTGCTCTTCGAGGCTTAATGTTTTATTATTGTCAAACTTATTTAAAATTACGTTTCGATGTCGTTCATTTCTCCTACCTTCATTTCTCGGATTCTTTTTGAGTCCGAAATGCCTGAACATTAAATGTGTTTTAATGAAGACTCGTTTGCAAGGTATTCTTCTATTCGGAAATCTTCGTTGGTATCCCCGTACTGCTGCATTTGCATTTCCATTACATACACCATAAACGAAATGAATATCAGCATTCCCAAGGTTACTGAATAACATCATTTTCAAATTCTAGTTACACTGATAATTATCTTTTTCCTACAAACTGTAAGTATCTAAAGTTTATCTACAATAATTTACTTCTAAAAACTCATTTGTCATACTTTAAAGACATGTAGCAACTGTTCAATTGTCATAAAAATGCAATCATGGCGTACCAAGATTCGACAGTATAGGAATAATGGTCAATACAGTACACATGTTGTTCAGAAGTTATGAATTCAATGGGAATGCAAGAAATGAATATCGGAAACCTACATATTAGATTCAAAACACAATTTAAAAAAAGTTGGAGGAGCTCATTATGAGCAATTATAGTAAACTTTAGGGACCACATTAAAATTCTTTATTCGTTAATGAACAAAATAATTTGCTCTGTAAAATTTTTCACGATATAAGTTAATGAATATTGTGAATTCTAGTTTTTGTAAAATTATTTACGAACTTAGTTAATAAAGAGTGGTTTTGTAAAATGGCACTGAAATTAACATTAATTGGCCATGTATGAAAATAGTTTTTATTTTTTTACGCGAAAACGGTGCGTCGTACGGAAACAAGCCAAGGGATCAAATTTGCTTTAATTTAAATAGAGATTTCAAAAATAATTTTTATTTTCAGAAAAAGCAGTAGCGTGCCATTGTCTGCTTCAATAATATTCAGTTCAAATCCCATACGCATGCGACTGGTAGACATTTTAAAAAATCTTTTACACCAAAAAATAGAGATATCTAGAGTGATTTGAAAGATATGATAAAAAATGAATTTTTTTCTTAAAACTTTAACACCCTGTATTTCGAAAACCAAGCATTTCTCGACATATGTTTGTATAGGAAATTAGTGATTATTTTAGACGCACAATACGCTGTTAAAGTTTGGACACTGCAATTCAGGACACCCTGTATACGGAGTGTGGCATTAATACGAAAAAGTGAATATGCGGCCAAACAGTACACAGTAGACAAAAATGTTTTATACAAAAATTGCTTGAATTCAAGCATGCTATAACCTAAAAATATTTTTGCATATACAGAGTGTTCCATAACAGCGGTACATAACCTATTTTTCTTATTTTAAATGGAATTGTATAGTTTTTACTGCGGATTTCGTTTCTACTCTGAAAAACAACCATTTTCTATTAAACATGCCGTATAGCTAAAATTAACCGTTTTTGAAATATTTGTACAGTTAGATAAAAAATTCATATTTTTCGTCGAAGATCAAAAGTTCTTTTTGACGTTATTATCAAATCTATTATTTTGTAACTTCGAATGTAATTATTGCTCACATCGGCCTTTTAAGAAATACCATGACATTTAATTTTTATACAGGGTATACCACAAATATGAATTCATTACTTTGCTTTTTTATTAAACTGTAGCACCAACCACTTTAAACTGTGCGTGAAATGTACTGGGTTCTTAACCTTTTTTTTTAGGATTTAGTAACAAGTACAAATTATATGATTCGTAACCATGTTATCATTGTTTTACTAATCTAGGTTAAGACGGAAGAGGAAGCTTACAATATCGTGAAAGATGGAGTACGTGGCAACTCTGAGCCATCGTAGTGAACATCTTGAGGCAGAAACTTGACATCGGGCCGTGTCACATGTTTTCGATACAAACATCGTTACTGCCAGGTGACGCCACGCTGTATCAAGCTCAGCACTGACCTACATAAGTGCGTTTATTGTGTTAACGACTACTAGACGGATTAACGGAGTTCCTTTGATTCACGTAACAGAAGAAGAACCCGCGACGGAACAGGACACCGAAACCAAAAGTTGTATAGACTGGTATCAATTACACCCCAAACGATAAAAGGAAGCGAACAGTACCAACCGTTATTGAAGCTTCCCCAGCTGTCCTTGTTATTCACAAGGTGTCAACGGAACCAGCCCAAAAATGAACTGCGACCAACCTTAGGAAAGTGATCGTCTCGCAGGGTTAGTTATGGGGTCCATTTCAAATAAGGGCACATAGATCTGACATAAAGACTGGCACCTCTGGTTATAAGTATCATAGCTAGATTTTCTCTGTGCAGTCTAACCCTACCGTCTCATTCAGCGTAACACTATAGACATGAAAATTGTACGGAGTAGCTTGTTGCTTCCGTTCGAACATATCCACCTAAGTAATACTTGTGCCTTTTTCTTTCACACCCACAATGGTCACACACCAAGCTATACCCCGACAACAGTTCATCAACACAATGCGCAAATAAAAAATTAGCTTAGCAATTTCCACAATCAGCTCCAATTAACATGATCTTACAATGGCACCCCACATACTCCACACAACGAAAACACGAAGGCGGGTTTAATTAAAACCATCTAGTAAATAAGGGCGGCTGTTGTATATTTTGATAGTAGAAAAGAAGGTGTGCTTGGAGATAGGTTGTTAAGAAAATAATTGGGAGGGTTGTTGATTTTGATATTTTGGGAAGAATGAATGCATTATTTGGTCTTATGAAATAACAGAATAAACAAGTAATGTTATATATTCACTAATGGTATGTTCTTTCAGTAAATACTTTTGAGCTCAACAAAAGGGTAACTTAATTATAAGAATAATATAACTTGATTTGAAGATATAAGGTGCTTTTCTAAATTGAACTAGATAATAATTGAAGTCAGTATATGATTTATATTACAATACCATGGGAAGAGTGATTATTACATCTAATATAAATTAATATCAATGACTATTGTACTCACACGACATACGTCAAACTTTGGCCAATAAACGTCTCAGATTTTCTTTTGCACAGCCAACCAAATCGAATAATGTGGCATATTGTACTAGTACCAAATTGCAGCTAATACCTGTCGAAACATCAATTTGCTTTAATTTATCAATTGAAGCTGCATAATGTGTTTAGATCTCATAACGGAATTCCATTCCAATTGAAAAATCGTACAAATCCATTTGGAAACCCTTGAAGCAAAAAAAAGAAACGGAAGTACTTCTCGATTATTATTGATTCCACCTCAGACATTCTAAATACAGCCCAATTGACTTGACATCTAGGTATACAGAGTGAACCGAATTTAATTTGCGTATACAGAGATATCGAAAACCGTAATAGATAGAGTATCGGTTAAATGAGAAATAAGTTTCATAATTTGTTGGGTAGTATATGAGTATAAAGAAGTTTGGTTTTTTCCTACTAGTTCCGGAGATATTCGACAAAATCCGAAAATGCTCATTTTCGTTTTGTAAGACTAGCGTTGTTATTAAAACAGATATCAAAAAAATTACTCTAAACTTTTTTTTTTAAATTTACTACAACTTGCCATACCAAACATTTCAATACGACGTTTTGTCTTTTCAGGACCACCCTCAACAATATTTTTTTAAATACGGACCTGGATTTTTTACTACAATTTTTTATAAGGTTCTTATAGCTTAATACAATGATATAAAATTCTTGACTATTCTACTACGTTTCGTCTGTGAAAAATTATCATCTTTATGGTTTCTTACTGAAATGAATTAAATTTTTTACTACATTTCTTTAATAGGTTTTGTATAATCTTAATACACTGCTATGGCATACCTATACCATTACATCTATGATTCATCTATAAGCCTTTGTAGTAGTCTTTAAATCAGTATTTATAAAAAATAATGATAATCACAAAATTTAACAGTTTATTTTTACATCTAATGATAATGAACAAATGTGATATTTTAAGACTGACCTAACAGTAGCAAATAAAATTAGAGTATTTTAAAAACCAGCTATGAAAGTTGCTCAAAATGAAATCCATTCTGTTGAATACATAGTTCAATCCTCCTTGACATGTTTGATGTCGCTGCATCCACCATTTCGGTGTCTTAAAATATCACATTTGTTCATTATCATTAGATGTAAAATAAACTGTTAAATTTTGTAGTCGTATTTAAAATATGATTTTAAGACTACTAAAACATAGATGATGATCATAGATGAAATGTGTATGGTTAGTGCAAGTTTATTAAATTTCAACTACAAAAAAAGTTAGAAAGTAAAATTTTATATCTTGTTTAATAAAGTAGCTTACAAAAGAAATAGGCCATTTTTTGTTTTGGTCCGAAACAAAAGTCGGAAAACCAAATTTTATAAATTATTTAAAAAATTTAGAAATTATTTTTGATACTTTTAATTTCGTATCTTAAAACGAAAATAAATTCGGTTTTCACCCGAATAATGGAAAACCAAAACCTTTTAAATTTCTAAACAACAAAAACAAACAACTTTCTTTAACCAAACCTTCTTTGGTTTGAATTTTATAGAAATTTTGTTATGAAAGAAAAAATATTAAACTTTCAAATTTTAAAATAAAACAACAAGTTTTTACCAAGTAATTTTATGTTTTTTAACAATTTAAATTTCAAACGATTTGTAATTTTGTTTAAGAACGATGTTTAAATTAAATCAATTACTTTATTTGGATGTAAATTTACATTTCAGACTTATATTAAATTATGTTTAAAGTGTGAATTTTGGATATTGCAGGCTCACATTATTAATATAAGTAATTTGATTGTAATCTCATTATATTTAATTTACATGTTATACATAAAGACAAATTTACATCGATTGGTTGAACCTTGGTGGCATTGGTAGCGGTATTAGCAAAGTACATGTGGTTCAAATACTGAGGTAAACTTTTATTTATGTATTTAATAAAATGAATAATAATTTTAATTACATATTTAATTTTGTGAATGTTTATACTGAAGTATTTTTGTATATATATGTTATAAATCGACTTTTTGACTACATATTTACAACACATTTTAGACAAAGTTTCAAGATGGGTATTATGTGTGTGTGTGTGTGTGTGTGTGTGTGTGTGTGTGTGTGTGTGGTGGTGGTGTGCGTGGTGGTGGTGGTGCGTGGTGGTGCGTGGTGCGTGTGTGGTGTGTGTGTGTGTGTGGTTGTGTGGTGTGTTGTGTGTGTGTGTGTGTGTGTGTGTGTGTGTGTGTGTGTGTGTGTGTGTGTGTGATGTGTGTGTGTGGTGTGTGTTGTGTGTGTGTGTGTGTGTGTGTGTGTTGTGTGTTGTGTGTGTGTGTGTGTGTGTGTGTGTGTGTGTGTGTGTGTGTGTGTGTGTGTGTGTGTGTGTGTGTGTTGTGTGTGTGTGTGTGTGTGTGTGTGTGTGTATGTGTGTGTGTGTGTGTGTGTGTGGTGTGTGTGTGTGTGTGTGTGTGTGTGTGTGTGTGTGTGTGTGCGTGTGGTGTGTGTGTGGTGTGTGTGTATGTTTGTGGTGGAGTGGTGTGTGCGTGGGGTGTTTTGGTGGGTGGTGTGGGTGGTGTGTGTGTATTGTGTGTGTGGGTGTGGGTGTGGGTTGGTGGTGTGTGGGTGTTTGTGTGGTGGTGGTGTGTGGTGGTGTGGTGTGGTGGTGGTGGTTGGTGGGGTGTGTGTATATGTTGTGTGTTTTTTTGTTTTTAGCAAATATTTCTGAAACAGATGTATATTTCAAAGATGCCTAAGGTATAATTTAGATGTTAGTTCAAATTTTTTCAATAGGTTTTGTAAGAAAATGTGCAGACATATTTTTAAATAAAATTTAATTTTAAATAACTTTTCTTTATGAGACAAGATAAGTTTGAAAATTTATTAAGTAGGATTGAAAATGTTTAAACTGTCTCAATGAAATTTAGAGTTTACAGCAAATTAATGTTTTTTGAAACAACCATAAAAAATAGTGTGTGACACTCGTGCGCTTTCACACTTTAGGCCCCCACCTTATTTGGTACTGCAATAAAGGGATTGGTGACTTTCAAAACTAACTTTAAAAATGCACTGGGTAATGACGAGGTGGAAGGTTCATAGATGCATAAAAGTAAATGTTCGACTTTAGTGATTTTTTTATGGTCTGAATCGTATTTCGAGCCCGAACGCGGTCGCTCTAGGGCTTGGAAGGCGCCGTAGGATCGTAAAAACTAGTTATGTCCGCATTGCTCACAAAATTTTTTGCACGATTAGTATATTGAATATTTAAGATGAACAATAACGTTAATTCTTTTAAAAAGAAATACATCTCTCCTTTATGACAGTAGGTAAGGTTGCGATACCATAAAAACGAGTACAAAAGCAGGCATTACAAGTTGATAATTCATTTGGCGTTTTGGTTTATTTTTAAACGCAACAATAGAGATATTTCCAGAAACAAGATGAATGAAATTGAGTAATTGTACCTCCCTGTATAAACATGACTAATTGTAATATTTGCATTGTAAATATATTTAAACAAACTCATAGTTTGGATAATAATTATCATATTATAATGTAATAGTGCATAAATAAATATTTAGGAATAATTTAACGTATTAAAAATCAAAGTAAACACTGCTTTAATACATATTGTCTACTATATATATATATATATATATATATATATATATATATATATATATATATATATATATATAATAACGTTGGACAGTATATTCATTAAAGCAGTGTTTACTTGGTTTTAAGTATTAAATTATTTCGATAATTAGTTCCCAAATTTGTATGGATTTCACGTCTAAATATTTAGAATTATCCAGTTTTTCATAAACGTCAAAGCTAACGTTTTAAAGTGCCATCGCAACTTGTATTATATAAAAGAATAATCTTAGTAGCTCAGTTAGTAGAGTTAATGTTAAGATCCATAAATGCATGAATTCACATCCTATTCTAGGAAATTTTTTCTATGGGTATTCTATTTATATTTGCTATACATAATTATGTAAGCAAAGAGAGATTCTTAATCGTGTGAAAGAAAAATTAAACGTTGAAAAAAATATTCGCTTCACAATCTATTTACGTTAAACATACCGTTTAAAAGTTTAGAATCTAACTAATCAGATACATTTTTTTTAATTTTTTAATTTTTGCAGTGTATAATTTTTGCAGAGTATAAAGACCTTGAATACTACTCATTAAGTAATTTGTGGTTTCAACGTTTTAAATAATAGTAATGGAGGGATGAACAACAAAGTGTTGAATATTAAACGAAAATTAATAATGCTATTCATAACGATAAAAAAACTATTAACCATTACTATAATTACTATAATTAAAATTTTAGTTTTAAGTTACCCTTTCAATACTATTATAATTTGGTATATAAATATTTATATAGAGATAATAATTTTATTTACAAAATGTAATACTCATATTGTTATGGATACATTTATTTACATTTCTAATTAAAATTATTATTCATATTTATATAAAGTAATAAAAGATTTTACTTCTTGTATCTTGTTAACACCGTGTTTATCTTCTAACTACTGATTACAAAATTTAAATAAGTGTTATAGCTCTATGCAGCTTCTATGTATGTGTTGGCTCATGGTTCTGTGTTTATTTTTAATGCGTGATTATAAATAAAAGTTAATGATGTGTTACAAACCTTGAAAGGTATTTAAATTATCTGATTCTTCCACAAATATTCGATCACCTATTTTTTTTATTGTATAGCACCCTATATTTATTACGGGTAAAGATGCATTAATATCTATATCTGAATTCTCTAAGCGGAATAGGTCATAGGCTAAAGGGTTTGTACCATTGACTATTAACCAAGAATAGACCCAGTATTGCTTATCATTTTATAAGGAATTGTTTGGGTCTAATATAAAGCTGGGCGAAGGGGAAAAGGGACGGGAGAGTAAAATTTTGTCACTTTTTCAAATGAATCACCCTGTATTTTATTTTAAAAAGTGAAAATACTATAGCTAAAATCGTTAATTTCCGAGATATTTTCGGGGATAATGTAACTAGTGGTATGATTATCATCGGTGATAGTTCGAGTTAAAACCGATGAAAATTGAACCCGTGCTTCGCACACGTTTAGTTTTCTACAGGTTTTAACGAATGGTATCATCGATTATTAATCATAACACGTGTTATATTTGGTAAGAGAATATAATGAATGTTAATAGAAAATATATTTTTTAAAGTTTACAATTTTAAACGATCAGTCACTTTGATAGTAAATATTACAGTTGCATGATAATAATAGTATATTATGTTATTAGGAGTAAAAGTGATACTTTATGTGGCGAAGCTGAATGCTTATTTTGCCGAACGAAGTGAGGCAAATAATTCAGCTGAGCCACATAAAATCACTTACTCCGAATACTATATACTTTTTATGCGCAAACGTAAAATAATTGGTAAAGATCGAAAGGAAAGAACAAACATAATTAGCAGGTAAAATAATAAGATAATCAAGACGCTTTGCAAGTAAACGCTTTGCTAATGAAACCATAGCAACGCACATTTAATAAGCACATTTGGTAAAATATAAAATGCCTAGGCACAAAAGTACAACTTTTACTCCATGTCTGAAAAGTAAAACTTTTACCTTTGAGATTGAGTCATAAAAGTGTCACTTTTGTGACGTTTGCGGATAAATACTATTATTTATTTCTTTGAAACTTTTGGTCACTTTGACAGTAAACTATTTTATTCATTTTATTCATTAAAATCATGTGACAATCAACATGCGGGGATAAAATTATAACCGGTTTGATAGCCTATTCTGCGATTTTGATTTTCTATTTTAACCAATGAAAGTAATCAAAAATGTACCATGTGACATGTGAATTATATTCTCAGTTTAATAACAGAAAGGGATGTTTTTAACAATTTCTATTATAACAAGTTAGCCGTGAACAAATGATAACTAGATATTATTCAGTAACAATTAGTAGCTTGTCACTTAACAAGGTTCTTTGAGATCTGTAGTGTTTATTAATTTATAAACACTTAAATACTGTTTGAAATGAACTTCCCTGTTGAGGAATTAACAGACATGGTATGAGTAGTGGGAGAATGTATAAAAAATTGTTTATTAGCACAAAGAATTTACAAAGAGAAATATCCCGCACGAAGACAACCCGAGAGAATAACGTTGGAAAGATTAGTAGATCGTTTTAATCGTACGGGTTCAGTTCATGAAAAAAAGGACAAAACCTGTACTTAATGAGGAAAATTAATTTAACGTGATGCTTGAAGTTACGCATAATCCACATGTTAGAACACGTCAAATCTCGCGTCACCATGATATTAGTGACAGGTCCGTCCGAAGAATACTGCGTATAAATAAGATGCATCCATACCATATCCAGTTGCATCAAGAGTTACTCGAAGATGACTATCCCAGAAGGATCGCTTTTTGTGAATGGGCTCAACAACAAATCCACAATCAGGCGGATTTCTTTGATTTTGTCCTCTGAATAGACACAATTTCCATTATAGTCAAACTAGGTGGTCTTTGAATGTTTGGGGTGGTATAGTTGGAGATCACGTAATTGGATCAAATTTTTTTGATGTAGCAGTGAATGGTCAGGTTTATTTGGACTTTTTAGAAAATAATTTACCATTACTGTTGGCAAACGTTCCTCTTAACATTCGTCAAAGAATCTGGTTGTTACACGATGGAGCTCCGGTACATCACAATAGATTAATTGATAATTAGCTTAATACCCATTTTCCTGGAAGATGAGCGTGAAGAAAAGGACCCATTGCATGGCCAGCTCGTTCACCAGAGTTAAGTAAAATTGACTTCTTCAAGGGGGGTTGTGTGAAAAACCGTGTGTATCAAACACCTCCAACCACACCAGATGATATGAAGAATAAAATACGAGAAGCATTCCAGAGTATTAATGTAGAAATGTTAAGAAATGTCAGTCGAGAATTTGAAGATCGACTGCAATGCTGTATTGATGTTTTCGGTGGACATTTTGAACATTTATTATGAAATTAATTAATTTTATAAGAATTTTGTCTTAATAACCGATGATTTTTTAATTTTTTATAATAATTTATCACGTTTTTATTTGTTCACGGCTAACTTGTTATAATAGAAATTTTAAAAAAATCTCTTCCTGTTATTAAATTGAAAATATCTCAGAAATTAACGATTTTAGCTATAGGGAGTGCTTAATAAAAATGAAAGAACATAAAGTGTATTTTCACTTTTTAAAATAAAATACGGGGTGATTCATTTGAAAAAATTGACAAAATCGTGTGTTCGGGTTTTGGCTCACTCTATATTAAATTGGTGCAATAATAAAGAAATAGCACTTTCTCGTAACACTGTACCAATGTCAAAAAGTTATGTCTGGAAAAAATTATTGTTAGGTTATTCTGTCTGGGGTATACAGGACGTTGAAATGAGAATGATTTTTGTGTACAATTGACCATAACTTTTGAAATACATAATGAAACTTTATATTGGAAGTATGGGGGAGATGAGCTTAATCTAAATTTGAAATAATATATAGGGTGTACCATTTAAAAATAAGTATGTTTGGTTCACCCTGGCAATAACTTGTTTTGATATCTCCTTTAATAACGGATATATCGTACTTCGACACACTAATGCTGCACCCTGTTTATACATATGTACGGATGTTAACTTTAGGATCCCCTAGTTCCAGCAGGTCTAATTGGTGGAAAAGCCAATAAGTTATCACATTTTTTATTGCGTTTTTAATATATTTCGGTACAAAATTTTGACCTTCATCTGAAAAATATTTAAAATGTATATAATCTGATCATATTAAAAGATTCATTCACAGTTAAATGCTACTTACAACTACGTTAATGAATCTTTTAAAATGATCAAATTATATACATTTTAAATATTTTTCTGACGAAGGTAAAAATTTTATACCAATATATTAAAAAAATACTAACAAATACTTAACTTGACTTAACCTTCACGCCATTCCCTTGCGGGGTAGGCAAAACAATCCCTGCCTCTTATTTATTTTTCATTCACAATCTTTCTCCATGCTTTCCTACCTTGGCATACCTCCTTAGCTTCCGCAAGATTCATACATTGTCTCCGACATGCCGTTCTATTTTTAAAACTCCTCATCTTTCTTTGCTTTATCATACAGTCTACTACATTTAGCCAAGTTTTACGCGGCCTACCAGGCCCAGCCTTTCCTCTAACCTCACCCACATATATTTGCTTCGTTAATCTTGAGTTTTCATTCTCTCAATGTGACCAAACTAACGTAATGTACTACTTTTATATCTATCCATCATTGTCTTTTCCTCGCCACACTCCGTCATTATGCATTCATTTTTTATCTTGTCCCTTCTCGCTTTACCACATGCGCTTCTCAGGAATCTCATACCCACGGCATTTAATTTTCTTTCGTGCTTTTTTTGACATACCCATGTCTCACTTCCATACAGTGCTGACGGGACAAACACGCCATTATACATTGCCCGTTTCGCAGCTAGGCTCATGCTTTCGTTTCTTATTATCGTCCACATACTTCCAATCACTTTCCTTCCAACATTGACCCTTCGTCTAATCTCGTCCTCCATTGTCTACAGTAATCATTCTACCGAGATATACCAGCTCGTCCACATGCTCCACAATTTCATCTTGCAGAGTAAATACTCTACCTCCTATCCACCTTCGATTGAACACCAGCATTTAATTTTCTTTCGTGCTTTTTGACATACCCATCTCTCACTTCCATACAGTACTGACGGACAAACACGCCATTATACATTGCCGTTTCGCAGCTAGGCTCATGCTTTCGTTTCTTATTATCGTCCACATACTTCCAATCACTTTCCTTCCAACATTGACCCTTCGTCTAATCTCGTCCTCCATTGTCTACAGTAATCATTCTACCGAGATATACCAGCTCGTCCACTTGCTCCACAATTTCATCTTGTAGAGTAAATACTCTACTCTCCTTTCCACCTTCCCGATTGAACACTACAATCTTAGTTTTGTTCACGTTTACCTTTAGGTCCGTGCTCTCACAGACTGGATCAAACTTCCCCAGAGCGGTTTGTAGCTCATCCGCACTGTCACTTAATAAAACTGTGTCATCTGCATACACCAGAAGTCGTACATTTACGTCTCCAACCATTACACCATTTGTATCGCTACATGCTTGTCTAACACATCTATCCATGTATACATTTAACAACCAAAGTGACATCACACAGCCTCGTCGCACTCCTTGCTCAATATTAAAGTATTCACTCACACCTCCTCTCACCCTAACACATGCCCGACTACAGTTGTATACTGCCCTTATTCCATTTATTAGACCTTTATTTACGCCATACTCATTTAATATTTCCCACAGCTTGTCCCTATTCACTCTGTCGTATGTTTTCTCCAGATTTACAAACGCACAGTACAGCTTCCTTTTTACCCTTAAACACGTTTCTATCACCTGCTGGAGAGCAACCATATGATCAACACATCCTCTCCCTGACATGAAGCCACCCTGCACATCCCAAATCTTAGTTTGTGTAGTTTCTCGTATTCTATCAATCAGTATTCTTCCAAATACTTTACCGGACACGCTGAGCAAACTTATTCCTCTGTAGTTCTTACAATCACTCTTGCTCCCCTTACACTTATGCAGTGGTACAATGATCGCGATCTTCCAAGCCCTGGGAACTTTTCTACCTCATTATTCCAATATACTTCTCAGTTTCATTCATCATTCCTTCTATATTCTCCTTATTTAAACCTCTAGTCTTACTTTCCTCACCACTGTACAACTTTGCGAAAAATTATTTCCAGCATTTCCTCACTTCAGAATCGTCCCATACTATTTCGTTGCTCATATTCATCACTCCAGCAGCGTTCTGCTTTGGGCCACGTTTTGTATTTTTGGCCCATTTCCAGAAGAGTTTTTTGTTTCCCTCAAAATCATTCTGCATTTTCTCTCCTTCCACAGCATTCACTTCCTCTTTACTTATTCTCACTGCCTCCTTCGCTTCTTTGTTTCTTAATCTGTACATCTCATACAATCGCTTTTTCTCAATCTCATTTTTTGCAGCAATCATTGCATGTACGCATCTTTCTTCTTATATACTGGCTTTTTACCGACTCATTTTATTTGTTCGTTTCACACTGTTTCATTCACATGCAACTCTTTACTCACAGCATCTGCTTATTTTATTCTCGCACCATTATCCATTAGTTTGTCTATCCTAATTTTAGACGTCCGCACTACGTTTGCTTTCCTTCTCCAGGTCCACTTTTGCCCTAAACACACTCTAGATATAACCAAAAGGTGGTCCGATCTACACTCCGATTCACGCCTTACTTTTGTGCCTTTCACCAGGTTTATAAGCCGTTCATAATACACTATCAAGACTATCATACTTTTGGATTCACCTTTTTGCCATGTATACATATGCACATTTTTATGTTTAAACCACATATTGGATACAAACAGGCTTCTCTCTACACAGGTGTTCACCAGGCGTTCATCATTCTCATTGACTCTTTGGTCTCCGAACTTTCCTAGAACGCGTTCGGTATGTTCTCTCTGTACACCCACCCATCCGTTCATATCCCTCACTATCATCACTCTTTCGTTTGGCTTACATACTTTCAACACGTTTTCTACTTCATTTCAGAAGTCTTCACGCTCCTGGTCTCTTTCTCCATTCACCGGTGCATTGCATGAAATGAGAAAATTCTTCTAAACTCCACTTTCATTCTAACACATATTACCCGAGGAGATACCAATTCGTACTGTTTAATAGATCTTTTCACTCTTTTATTTACGATCACCCCGACTCCTTTTGTGCCGTGAACTTCAGTCTCAACTCCTGACCATAGTGCTAGACTGCCATCCTCCATCTCCACAGCATCCTTTCCTTTGCGCTTTGTCTCCGACACACACAGAATGTCAAGGTGTCTTTCGTACATTACATTCGCAATTTCAAATTCTTTACCATGCATACCTCTAATATTTCACATACCGACTAGCCATTCATTCCTTGCACAGTCGTCAGCAACGGGGCCTGTCTGTTTCGACCTTGACCGCACCTTGTAGCCAGGTCGATCCGAGGCAATTGTATTGTTCTGTTGAGTAATACCATAGCAAGCAGACCGGTTACTGGCCAAGTCGTGCCCTGGACGATGTAGCATTCCCCACAAACGGTATCGTCCTACTAACGGACAGTTATTTGTATTGTAATAACAAATGTGGTAAGCTATTGGCTTTTCCACCAATTAGGCCTACTGGAACTAGGCAATCCTAAAGTTAACATCCGTACATATGTGTTAAAAATCACCTAGTATTTGTAGTCCTTGTTGTATACCTATGTATATATATATAAATATATATATATATATATATATATATATATATATATATATATATATATATATACATGGTGATTCATTAAGAATGGGCAATCTCTGAACTACAGATATTAAACACCCAAACATGAAGATTAAGTCCTGCATGACGTGTTGCTGGTTTAGGAGATACAGGGTGTTTATTTTAAAATTTCTTAATCACTTTAGCAGTTTTAACAACATGAACATAAAATTTGGTAGTTTCAGGTTTTGTGACATAAGAAACACGAATTTGTAACTTATTTTGCTCTTAAAAATATCTGTGTTTTACTTATACAGTTTTTATTATTTTACATTATTAAAGTGAGCGAACCGACATTAAAAAAAAGACTGTAATTAATAACAACAACAAATAAAATTTCAAAGTAAATGTTCGAAATACCCACCATCTATCACAATACACTTTGCAATGCGCTTCCTTAAAGATCTCTGAATATTAAACAAAACGTGTATAGTATATTTAATTGCATTCGCGGCTTCTTAAAAAGATTGATAAAATATGCAAAGTTGCCTTGCCCCTAATGTTACGTTATTTATTTTATTGGGTACACTTGTGTCAACATTCGTCAAATTTATGTAATCAATAAGTTTTAAGTCAATTTTGAGTTCGATAACAAACGTATTTAGTAATATTATCACCCTTTTTCTGATTTAAGTTTCCATATCACTATACTCCTGTCCAAAATTGATTACTTCAAGATTTACCAACACGCTTACGATTTTCCCAATTTTTACAAGATAAACTAAGAGGAAACCAAAACTTTCTTGATAATATTCTCTTAACTGATGTGGCGACATTCACTTGACAAAGGCGTGTTCAGTATGAGTTTCAGGTAAACATTTTGTGTGGTTTTTTCATTGGTCCTTTTGTACTACCGTCTTATCTAAATGGACCTATTTATTTAAACTTTCTCAATGAACATTTAAATAAGCTACATTAAGGCAAAACATGTGGTTTAATCAGGATGGGGCGCTACCACATTATTCTCCGCCTGTGCGGCAATATCTGAATCAATATTCTCCCCATGGTTGGATTGACCATGGAAGTGAATTTTTTTTGGCCACCAAGGAGTCCAGATTTAGACCTATTGAATTTTTCAATATGGTCACAAAAGAAAGAAATAGTTTGTAAAGAACGAAATAATTTGATCGACGTATTCAGCAAAAAATACAAGAAGCCCCAAATGCAATTAAAGATAATAGACACGTTTTGTTTAATATTCAATGGTCCTTTAGAAAGCGTATTGCAAAGTGTATTGGGGTAGATGGTGGGTCTTTATACGTACGTATATGAGAAAGCAAAAATAAGTAATGTCTACTTTCTTTACCAACCAAGAGATATCTAGATATGTTCAAATCATTGTACAAAGACAATTTTCACAACCAAAGCCTTTAATGAAGTAAAATGTAGGATAGAATTCATTTTCGTGTAAATTTAGGTAAACTTTTGCATAAAAGTTAAATTAAGGGATATTTCAAAGTTGTGATCTTCATCACGTAAACTCAAAATTTGTGGTATTAGGTAGAATTAGGTAACATGTGGACATTTTCCTATTTGAAATTTCATATTTAAACTAGTTGATTATACGTTATTCACCCTTCGCCAATCATAATACCTGAAAACGAACTAACTTGAAGGTTTGCGCCAATTTCACGCTTTAGTATTAGTTAATTTATAATTCTTATGATCTGACAAAGAACTTTCTCCATCCCCCCGCAAAACAGTCGCAATGGTGCGCGCTAAATTTCGGTAAGTGGGAACCACTTTGTGCAGTTTAAGAGAAAGGTGGAAATTAAAATTTTGGTTAACTATGTTGTACATTTAAATGTTTCTCATACTGTTTTTCAATTCTAATTATTAATCTTCGACAACTGGGAAAACAAAATACAGTAGTAGGATTATCACAGCTTACTTCAACTAATTGGACTTTAGGACTGCATTCTCGAGTAAACGAACGTATAAAAACTATATGCGAATTATTACAATTTGCAGATTAACAATTAGAAACATCTTTTGTGATCAATATGTTGACTTATTTTCAACTTTAGTAAATTAAAACAATTTAATTAGTTATAGTTTAGCGATATCCATGCTATTCAGTGTGGTTTAATCAAGTGTAGTTATAGTATAATAAATTCCACCAAATTCGAAAATATACTATGTTAATGTATCTAGTAGGCATTTTCAAGTGACGTCACAACGTGTGATATTGCCTGATGTTGGACAACTTTGACACACGTTCTTATGGGATGTGATTGTTTTCTGACAACATAATATTGAAAAGTTCGTGCAATTTTTAGGGTTAATTATCATCAACCTCGTCAAATCAAAGAATGATGATATGTTAAAATGTGTGTTATAAATTCATATCTACAATGGAATACCAAGCTATAAGGCTTTCAATATATGTAATACTTATAACCTTACATCAAAATAGCACCACAAGCAGTTATTACAAATAAGTTTTTTGATAGTGTTAATAAAACTCAGGTTAAATTTAGATTTTACGTTGTTTTCTTATACATTTAATGTTAGTATCCCAACTATTTCTAAATTTTCTATTCGACATTAAATGTAATGTACTTTCGACTATGTAAATTTATTCTATGGCCTTAAACAGACAAATTTATGAAAGCAATGCCACCTTGTTTTAAACAGGCATTTGGCAATAGAATCACCATAATAATTATAGATTGCCTTGAAATTAAATTGCAAAAGACAAAAACACTGGAAATACAGTTCACAACTTGGTCTACCTATAAACATAATAACATTTTCAAAGTTTTCATAGGGGTAACACCAGCAGGCTCGATATCTTATATTTCACAAGCATAAAGCCATTTTTCTGGAATTTACCAAACTTCACATGGCAAGTAACACAATACTTACAAATTTCTATTGCAATGTCGTAAAGGCACGAATACGTGTTCATACCATAATCTAACCCAAGTATAATATACACTAATAATGTTCACTAACTAACTATGAAATATCTTAACAATATATACTTACACTACAATAAGTCAATTACCATGATTTTTTCTGGAGAAAACACTAAAAATCACAGCAAAACACGTGGGTTCCTATGAAACACTAACACAAGTTGCCCAAGATCAGCTGTTAGAGGCGGAGCTTGTGACGTCAGTGTGACGTACTTGAAAATGCCTAATTAGTAAAAGTTTTGAGTGAAGCATAGTACTTAAGCTGAATATATAATGCTTTGAATCCAGCTTTTTAATTGCAGTTATTCCTTAACATTGAGTTGAATGATTTACCACTTGCATATAATGTCTTTCATAATATTACACTAATATTATAATGTGGTTAAAACTTAAATTTGTTTATTGTTTGCAGTATTTTTCACCGTTAACCTTCGATTTTCGTATATAGTGTTCTGGAATATCGGAGTTGGAATGGTTAATAATAGTGAATCTATCAAAGATCTAGTTATTATTTGTTACTAATATAAAGTTTCATCATGTTTGAAAGCTTTTGATAATGATAAGTTTATGAGATACGAATTTTAATTAGTGTAGTTGATTGTTGGGCATGAAATCGGGTGTTTTTATAATCTTTTTACAAATTTAAACGTTTCGATAACAATTACAGTTATCTTCTTCAGTAAATGATAATAGTTTTTGAAACTATGATAAGTATCTTAATTATGAGTGATAATCGTGAAAGTTGACATTTTCATAATTCACATAAAAGTTATACATATATTTGTCTTGCTTATTGCGTAAAATTCACACGCACACATGTAATATTTTTTGCCAAATATCGTATTCTTTTCATGCTTTTCTTCATGATTAAATGAAACAAAATTTGAGTCAGCCGACTCAAAAAACTTTCCCACGTTAAATAAAAATGCGGGAGTAAATTATTTAGAAACTTGAAATATGAAAACACAATAGATGTATTATGTTTAAATTATAACAAGTGTAAATTGCAATGCGGATTTTGTTGTTGGAATTAATACAAAGTTTTCCCAGATTTCAAACTATGATCTGATTCTTTTATTTTGTTCTAACCCCTTTGAATATAAGTTTACATAAAAAACCCATTCTGAGAAAGGGTTTATTACCTAACTTAAAGTGGTCTTGTTAAATATTTCATTGCGGCTATTTAATGTCAAAGTACATGTAAGTTACCTATGTTTATTTTCTTATTTATTTATGAATACTCTATGAATAATATTCTTGTATGGTCGGGCCGGCGAGAGGTGTCTTATGACTCATCTTTTAGTAAAGCATGGTTTAAGATTTTAAAACGTATGTCGTTATTGGTTCATATAGTTAGTAATTTTGAATACCAATAAACATCGTCAATGTTTCTAGGTTATTTTCAAATTTAAGCCGCGCTGTCAAATTTAAATAGTGAAAATTATTAACGTAACGGAAGTTAAAGGTAAACTTGCCCCCGTTATCGCGTTGTCTCGAAATATTGCAGTATATTCATTAACATTACTTGAGTTTGGCTTTTCAAAGATTTACCTTTTAATGACATGATTATTTGCTGCAAAATAAATAAATGCAATCAATCAATTGGAAATACATTTTGCATTATAAACGTACCTCGTAATAGTGAATATTAATAATAATAGTTTTGAAAAAACTGTTGTTTACAAATGCAATGGAAACTAATAAATTACGAAGCGAAAGATAAATTATTATAACTAAAACACATGCGATTATACGAAATGAAATACGAAGAATAATTTGAGGTTAAATAGCCAAGAAGACATCTAACAGCGTCATGCGCTTTGACTTTAGAATCGACATACTTTTAAGTCCTGCAATTTAAAATTAAAGACGTAATATTATATCCCGTCATTGTGATGGGAACTTCGCACCACTAAGATAAAGGGAAACAGATGCATTTCACAGTAGTAATTATATCCCCATTCTCGAGTCCGCCATGAGACACCTCTCCCCGGCGCTACTGTAACACATCATATGTGGAAATGTTCATCATATATCATTAAACGTATTTGATTTATTGCGTTTTATGTTTGTGTACTACGCATTACGCTGATATGTAAATTTTATTACTCTGCATTCTCCCTACCCAACTCCACCAAATTGCTGGTGGAGATACAGATAAAATTTTAATGCAATCGCTACTACTCAATTTGATGTGTTATGGCAGCCAAAAGGAAATCAAATCTACTTATACTACTTACCGCATAACTCCAGCACTAAAAATAATTGGGACCTATATTTTAGATGTTATGCTAAATTTGAACACAATGGCTTTTCGGTTTTGGAGTTATGCAAATAAATTCAGTTATTGTTTTCTTAGCTCTGCAGATTTACCATCATTAAAATTCATGAATCTAGACATTTAGAAGTTAAACACTTATGTTAAATTTGAATAGAATTGATTTTCAATATTATGAGGCATGGCCTAAAATAATTCAGAATTAACCCATCTTACTTTCCAGATCTCAAAACAGACATTTCAAATTTTTGATCAATTACAATTATTTTCGCTTTTAGATGGGAAAGTTAAAAACATTTTTCCAAATAATCGTAAAGAACTAAAAGTGTTTGTTTTGGTCTATTTTAGTTAAAATAGTTATTAGTATCATTAGACTAGAAACAATTAGTTCCTGAACGATTTTAAGAGTTGAAATTGCCAGTTTGGTCGGATCCATAAAAAAAAAGACCAGCTCGAGTAGAATTTGAACCCACGATGAGTGTTCCTAAAGTGTGACCTAAAGTAACGCGCCACCAACTGAGCCATCCAATTGCAAACCTCACTCGATGTAAACTTATATAAAGACGAAGTTTGCATCGAGTGTGGCTTGTAACTCGATGGCTCCCTTAGTAAGTAGTCTAGCAAGGTAGAGGTCGTGGATTCAAATCCCACTCTTTATGTTTTTAAAAAAAATTGTTAATTACATAATTTACATCTGTATCTCTATTCGTTCGTTAAAACAAATAACTTGTGGATTAAGATATGCATTTAAAAATGTTACAATACAAAAGTATGTGCACCATTTAAAAAATTGCAACACAAAATATGGATTTTGATTTACTTTGAAATCACTGTTCTAACTCGAAGTGCAGAGGAATAGTAAAAGGCACCGTATTTGGCACATATTATAATGAGTACTTGTAGGTAATACTAATTTAAAAGAAACATAAACCCACATAATACATGATTACAAAGAAATTAAAAACAGGTTCAGGTTTTCAAATTAAGAAATACGTTACAAAAAAAAGATTCATAAATCCTTTAACAACATAATGGTATGTTCTAAGAACATTATATTACGTCTATTTGTGTCCCTAATGATATAGTAATCGTTATAGATATATACATAAAACTAGTTCTGTTATGTTTAACTAATGTCATGATTTAAATTGTTGATAATACAACAATAACTCAACATAATAAACGATTTATCTATACATTTATATGATTACATGCTTAATCATCTCTAACATTACCCATTCTTCATTAGATTCTAAATTTCATACTACTCCAGAAATTAAAAAAGTGAGGTTACGTTATAAGTTTTATCGTCTACGAATAATTTAGCAGTAAAATGAGCGTTTCTCGTGTCTCTCATTTTTATATCAACGAATAGATAAAATCTCAACTAAACAGATCAGATCTACTAACCTAATAACAAATAAATGACCATGGTATATTGCGACACTAATGAGTTTCCTATTAGGAATCATTAGAACTTTTATTGTATAATATAATTTACAATACAAACTTTTGGACTCGACCATTTACACAAAGAAAATTAAGTAAATAACAGTAATAATAATTTGATGCGGGTATGCTTAAAAATTAAATTTAAATTTTATTTTAATTACATTTCCTAATGTCTTTCTTTTGTTTATTTAATTCCTTAAACTTCCTACATAATTTGAATAATTTAATAAATCATGATAAGAAACTTCAGTGTTCATTTTAATTAAAAATAAAGTGTGTTAGGCATATGAGAAGAAAATTAATTCGGAAAAGGTGAATTGCAAAATTAACAACGTTCAGTTACGTATTGATAAAACAAAATTTTTTTTTATCACATTTTTTGTTTTTACAAATTTTTGGAAACTACTATCTTTGGCGCTCTTACTTATTGGGTATATATATACGAAAATTCAGAATTTTCGGGTAAAGGACATTGGAGTTGCGATTTATTAAGCCTTAACGACGTTCACTTACATATCAATTTTATTAGTTAAACAAAATTTTTTATGACATTTATTGTTTTAACAAATTTTAGACACTGCTATCATTGGCGCTCTAATTTATTGGACCTATATATGAAAATTCGGAATTTTTGGGTAAAGGATTATCGAGTTGTGATTTATTAAGCGATTAAAACCATATATTTACATATATCACAAAACACATTTTTTTTTATCACATTTTTGTTTTACAAATTTTGGAAACTACTATCATTGGCGCTCTTACTTATTGGGTATATATACGAAAATTCAGAATTTTTGGGTAAAGGATTATCGAGTTGTGATTTATTAAGCGATTAAAACCATATATATTTACATATAACTATCATTACTACCGTAATTACTTATTTACTAATACATCTCTCATTCAAATTATAATGCACCTTTTTCATGGCACATTCACTGAAGTTGCATCATTTTCTTTTTACCTCATACAGCTCTAAATCTACCCTCAATTTTTTATTTCCTTGATTAACACCTCGAGTCTTTTCTTCCTCTCGTCAATACTTAATAATTTTTTCTTCTTATCATTCTTATTACTTTCACCATTTCTAGCAATAAAAGTTTACTGAATAATGCAATCCCGGAGAAGCCTTTTTATTATAAACATGCATCCTTTCAAAACTGCTAACTTACTCAAAAACTTTTAGATTTATATGAATGATTACCTTGCAACTTTTTAGCTTTGACCTTGACCAACTCCAACATTTTAAACCTCCGCTTACAGTTTAACCTTGAAAGAGCTCCAAAAGCTCTGATTTCACCACCAGAGGGTGAGTGACTCCAAAAATTTAAATCCCCACCACAAGCATGCTTCAAACGTCAGTGAGACGTGGAGCGCGTTCTGGCATAACGAGAAAACTCACTTGACCTTGAAATAAATCCCAGAATTCATTATTTTCTCAGTCAGAAATGCACCCTAGATGATAAGCCTATTGGAAAAGCTACCCTTTACCTCAAAAAGTAGGGATTTATAGAAACTACTACCTATCAGTACTACCCCAAAGTAGGTGATTAGCTTTTTCTATAATATAAAACTACTTTCAGATTGTACTTGAACCTTCCCACGAATTGGGATTTCTAACCCTCATGACCAGATGTTTAGGTTTTGAGCTAGTTCAGTTTAGCCTGTGTTGAGAAACAACCGTCGGTTTTGGGAAACGGTTATCTATATTTGGAGAAACATCCTGGATGACTATTGTATGAGCCCACGCTTTTTATTACAATTTAGTTAATAACCATGATATTAGCCTATCATTCTTCTTGTTTCCATGACTCGTTTAGAATTGATCCTGCAGGTTTCGGCTACATTTCGATCGAATGATGTCGGGTAAGATCGGTCTGTAGGACATATGGCCTTGAAAATTTCTTGGAGACCTTGAGAATTTCCAACCACCAGATACTGTAAGCATAACGTTTAGCCAATACAGGAACCTTGATATTCAGCATAGACAACAACCCTCTTGTTTCCACGAACTGATTATATTACTAGAATTCAGTAATAGGAACTCTTATTTGCTATTTCCTAGAATTTTACCTCCAAGGAATGTTAAAAGTTGACTTGTTGACCTAGATGGATAGGCTGGGTTATAACCTGAGAAATAGTTTGCATCAGAGGCTTTGCCAAAACAATGAATCACCTTTGTTATCAGAGGTGTGACCTTGAAAATTATAAGCATAGACTTTGAAGCGTTGGTTAGAAAATGCATCGTCTTAGTTCTTGATTTCTAGAATTGAGATGTATTTAGATAACAATCTATTTTTAGAAATTATAACTGAACAATGGATCGTCTTTGTTCATTCATCACTAAATTGTTAGCATAGACTTTGAACCGTTGGCTAGAACAATGGGCCCACTTTGTTCCTGATTTCTCGGAATTGAGATGTTGAATCTATTTCCACCTGAACAATGGATCTCTCATAACCTTCGAGGGAAACGTTACCAAACAGCTATCTGTTTTGGGAAACGGCTACCTGTTTTAGGAAACGCTACCTGTTTTAGAAACGCTACCTGTTTTAGGAAACAGCTACCTGTTTTAGGAAACGGCTACCTGTTTAGACCACTTCAGGGCTCTAGGGGTGTGACATGGCTTGATGACCTTGAAACATGCATAGACAACACCTCGGGTTTGCTTAGGTTTGTAATAAGTTACGGACAACGTCTCTAAGTAAGCTGAATGTATGGCTAGTATACAATATAATGAAGCGATGACCTATTAGGAAAGATGATGATGATATCTTGTGGACCACATTAAACGAAAATTGAATGCGAAAAACAAATAATAAATAGATATGCTCCAGTAAAGGTATTACAAAATGTTACCATAATATGTATATTTTATTTTGCTATTCCTAAGAAGCTTTAAGAGTCTAACATAAGAACTGTAATATTATACCTTCTCAATACCTTGTCAATAAAATTTAACCTTGAAGATTGGTTGGTATGAATTGTAATATGATACCAATAAATCTTAACCTTGAAGAGCTTAGCCAATATAGCTGCAGACACACGCTACATTTTTTTTTTTTTGTCTCATCAATAGCAGCTCTCTTCATTATGATATACTCTTCAAAAATAGAAGACTTTTTTTTTTTGCAACAAAAAATATATAATTTATTTCCAAACAATTATACATAGATATATATGTTATTATTTTTTTACAGAAATGTTAAATTAGTTATCTTTCCTACAGTTCCGGCGCTGGTAATGCATCATTCTCAACCAGATATTGCTTAAACTTTTCAATGCGATCTTCTTTGAACTATTCATAAAATCCTGAGGTAAGTATGCACTTAAAGTTCTGGGTTTCAATGATAATATGTTTCCCATACTGATAGTATTCATATCAATCACTTTATATTTTGCGTCTTTTACGTTCGTGAAGGATTTACAGAAAGTGCTACTGTTCAATGCAGATAGATCCATCTTTATTGATTCGAGAACGCTTATGAATTATAGTTGACACCGGAACTGTCCTATATATTACTGCATCATGATGTTAGAGGGGAGAGTGCACTTTGATAATTGTATCGATAGGCTAATCTGCATCTGATGAGGATGAACTACTACCATCAAGAGATGCCATCCATTTTCATTGCAAAACTGATGCAATTGCGCAGCTTTCAGTTCTTCTACAAAACATGTTCTACATATTTCCTTTAAATTTAAAAACTTTTCACATATCTTTACTCCTTTTTCATACTTTTTCACTAGGACGTTACACTCCGCTTCACTATAATCACCTCGCCCGTAAACCGCCTCATGTTCGGCATCGAATACTAATGCTGAAAATTCTTGCTTCAAGCGTTCCACCGCTGTTCTCAGGTCAGTTGCTTTGGTCCATTGCTCTTGAGCGTATGCCATCCACATGTTTGACACAACACTCACTACCCATTACACTATTTCCTTATATTGTTACTCTAAACGACCCCCACTATGTTACATTAGTGCAGATATGAACCATCTCTTTGATTACCATACATATCTGGTTACGCGCATAAGCTACTTTCAACGATCATGCTGTCACTATACTTTTTAGCTGTAACGTGATCAACTTTAGTGAGGACTTGAACCGGCCATTTTAGCTATGATATACAGATAACAATCTATTTTTATAAATCAACCAGAACAATGAATCGTCTTTGTTCATTTACCTTGAAAATTATAAGCATAGACTTTGAACAATACATCGTCTTTGTTCATGATTTCTCAGAATTGAGATAACAAAAATTTATATTTCCTGCTAAAAAGTTTGACCTTGAAAATTATATTCTTAGATTTATGATTATTTGTCGGATCCCTGTAAAGTGCTTGCCGCATATGTAACAACATACACTGCGTTCATCCTGTTTAGCTCACTTGAGGGCGTGACATTGCTTGAAACATGCACCTCAGGGCTCTTGATTTCTAGAATTGAGATAGCAATCTATTTTTAAAATAACTGAATAATGGATCGTCTTTGTTATCAGAGGTGTGACCTTATAAGCATAAACTTTAAATCGTTGACAATGGATTGCCTTTGTTCTTGAAAGAGATGTATTTAGATAACAATCTATTTTATAAATCAACCAGAACAATGAATCGTCTTTGTTCATTTACCTTTGAAAATTATAAGCATAGACTTTGAACAATACATCGTCTTTGTTCATGATTTCTCAGAATTGAGATAACAATTTATTTTTATAACTCGACCAGAAGAATGAATCGCTTTTGTTCTTTTACCTTGAAAATAGCATAGACTTTGAAGCGTTGACAATGGGTCGCCTTTGTTATTGATTTCCTAGAATTGAGATAACAATCTATTTTTAGAATAACGGAACAATAGATAGTCTTTGTTCTTTCATGTGGCCTTGAAAGCATAGACTTTGAACCGTCGACAATGCATCGTCTTTGTTCTTGATTTCCTAGAACTTCAGAAGCTATGACTCAGCCAAAACAATAGATCGTCTTTGTTCTCTCATGTGGCCTTGAAAGCATAGACTTTAAACAACCCCTTTGTTCTTGATTTCTCAGAATAGGGCGTGCCCTTGAAACATGCATAGACTTGCTTGAGACTGAGGGCAATGACCTTCAGGATAATCAAAAACCTAGTAACTTTTCTAGTGACCTTGAAGCGGGGACTTAGCAGGTTGCTACCCCTTGAAATAGGCAATGTTACTAACCTGTGACCTTGAAACGGGGAACGCGTACGTGCACGGTGAGTTAGGATCCGTATACCTATACGCGTAATTTATATAAGAAATATATTTCCGCAAAAGTTCAACCTTCTATTTTTAGCTTTTCACCTTGACCTTTTATATTTCTAAGAAATATGACACCAGCGTAGGTCAATAACCTTTGACCTTGAAAACTATTTTTAGATTTATGATTACCTTGCAACTTCTATTTTTAGCTTTAACCTTTGCTTAAACTTGTTAAATACCTACTTTTGACCTTGACTAGAAATATGATGATCAGCTCCAAAAATTTATATTTCCCGCTAAAAAGTTTGACCTTGAAAATTATTTATGATTACCTTGCAATTTCTATTTTTAGCTTTTCACCTTGACCATGCTTGACATGCTTAAACTTGTTAAATACCTACTGTTGACCTTGACTATAAATATGATGATCAGCTCAAAAATTTATATTTCCGCTAAAAAGTTTGACCTTGAAAATTATTTATGATTACCTGGCAATTTCTATTTTTAGCTTTTCACCTTTTATATTTCTAAGAAATATGACACCACCGTAAGTCTTCGACCTTGAATACTATTTTTGATTACCTTGCAACTTTTTACCTTTGACCTTGACTTAGCAGGGTTACCAACCTAACACGTAGCCCCGTTACCAACAACGTGGCCTTGACTTAGCACCCAGCAATGTTACCAACCTAGAAATCTAGTGACTTTTCTGGTGACAAATCTGGTGACAAATCTAGTGACAAAAGTGGGACAGGAATGGGGTAGTATATCTACTCCCTACCTAACTCCACCAAATTGCTGGTGGAGATGTTATGGCGGTCAAAAAGGAAATCAAATCTACTTATACTGCTGACCGCATAACTCCAGCACTACAAAGAAATAACTGGGATCTAGATATTTAGATGTTAAACATTTATGCTAAATTTGAACACTATGGCTTTTTCGGTTTTGGAGTTATCGCAGCCGGCCGAAAGAAATTCAGAATTGTTCTCTGCAGATTTACCACCACCAAAAATCATGAATCTAGACATTTAGAAGTTAAACACTTATGTTAAATTTGAATAGAATTGATTTTCAATATTATGAGACATGGCCTAAAATAATTCAGAATTAACCCATCTTACTCCTTACCCGCAGATCTCAAAACGGATATTTCAAATTTTTTGATCAGTTACAATTATTTTAGCTTTTAGATGGGACAGTTAAAAAAAACATTTATTCAAATAATCATAAAGAACTAAAAGTGTTTGTTTTGGTCTATTTTAGTTAAAATAGTTATTTGTATCATTAGACTAGAAACAATTAGTTCCTGAACAATTTTAAGGGTTGAAATTATCAGTTTGGTCGGATCCATAAAGAAAAAGACTACCTCGAGTAGAATTTGAACCCACGATGAGTGTTCCTAAAGTGTGACCTAAAGTAACGCGCCACAAACTGAGCCATCCAAATATAAGCCCCACTCGATGTAAACTTATATAAAGACGAAGTTTGCATCGAGTGTGGCTTGTAACTCGATGGCTCCCTTAGTAAGTAGTCTAGCAAGGTAGAGGTCGTGGATTCAAATCCCATTCTTTATGTTTTAAAAAAAATTGTTAATTACATAATTTACATCTGTATCTCTATTCGTTCGTTAAAACAAATAACTTTTGTTTTGTGGATTAAAATATGCATTTAAAAATGTTACAATACAAAGTATGTGCACCATTTAAAAAATTGCAACACAAAATATGGATTTTGATTTACTTTGAAATCACTGTTCTAACTCGAAGTGCAGAGGAATAGTAAAAGGCACCGTATTTGGCACATATTATAATGAGTACTTGTAGGTAATACTAATTTAAAAGAAACATAAACCCACATAATGCATGATTACAAAGAAATTAAAAACAGGTTCAGGTTTTCAAATTAAGAAATACGTTACAAAAAAAAGATTCATAAATCCTTTAACAACATAATGGTATGTTCTAAGAACATTATATTACGTCTATTTGTGTCCCTAATGATATAGTAATCGTTATAGATATATACATAAAACTAGTTCTGTTATGTTTAACTAATGTCATGATTTAAATTGTTGATAATACAACAATAACTCAACATAATAAACGATTTATCTATACATTTATATGATTACATGCTTAATCATCTCTAACATTACCCATTCTTCATTAGATTCTAAATTTCATAACTACTCCAGAAATTAAAAAAAAGTGAGGTTACGTTATAAGTTTTTATCGTCTACGAATAATTTAGCAGTAAAATGAGCGTTTCTCGTGTCTCTCATTTTTTATATCAACGAATAGATAAAATCTCAACTAAACAGATCAGATCTACTAACCTAATAACAAATAAATGACCATGGTATATTGCGACACATAATGAGTTTCCTATTAGGAATCATTAGAACTTTTATTGTATAATATAATTTACAATACAAACTTTTTGGACTCGACCATTTACACAAAGAAAATTAAGTAAATAACAGTAATAATAATTTGATGCGGGGTATGCTTAAAAAATTAAATTTAAATTTTATTTTAATTACATTTCCTAATGTCTCTTCTTTTGTTTATTTCTAATTACGCGTTTAAACTTATATTAAAAATAATTGTTCGTGTTCTGCACGTGAGAGAAATTAAATTGTCCTTTTTGTTTAATCTTTTGTCATTTAAATAATTATTATTACTTCTCAAATTAATATTTTGCGAGCGACGAGTTAAGTTAATCACTTTTTTTATATCGATGATGTTTTAGTCCTTTTTAAATATCACAAAGATTTTTTAACAAGACAAGCAAACCAACAGGTAGTTGTATAATTTATTAACCGGATAATAACATTACCATGACTACGGGTTTTTTCTTCATTATAAAATTATACAAAAGACCATGAAAAAATACATTTAGAAGATGACGAAAAAAAAATAGCGAAGAAAAAAAAAGGCAAATTCGATACGGTCTTCGCCTTTGTTTACAAGGAATTTAATTTTGACTAAAAAAGAATTTCTACTACCTTTTTCTTTTCTGAAGAATTGCTTATTAAAAAAGTACATACGTATATAATAAAAGGTGTTCACTGTATTAATAAGTGAGAATAAAAAGAAACATTCACGTATATACCGACTGATCCGAAAATATCTCAGCATAATTTAAACTTCGCGCGTTAATATTTTAGTGATTTTTGCGTATAGGATTGGCACTAATACTTAGTTATTGTCGTTCTAATAGTGACCTCTGCTTGCTTATTTGTTTCTTACTTTGATTAAGTTGCCTTTCGTATTTTTGTTCGTGTTTGCGACTTTGGTATTTGTGTTTTACAACAGAACAGTGGTCCTCAAATGGCGGCCCGCGGGCCAGGTCCGGACCGCGAACCCGTTTGGAACGGCCCGACGAACATTTTTGACAAGTAATTAAAATTAATGTAAAAAACGGAAATTACGGATAGCTATCAACTACTCCGAAGTTAAATCAAGCTTTTATTTATCATAAGCTTCGCTATACTGAGTTTAGCGAGTGATTTCGAGCATTCATTACAATCGAATATTCGATTGCAATGAATACGCACCGGCCTCCCTTGAATTGGAATCGCCCGGCCGGCCAATGCAACGACCTCACCCCCGGCCAGATCACCGACTGTCACTGATGCCGCTGTCTATCACCAGTCAGTCGTCTGCTGTCTGGTAGTGAGTATTAGTTCAGTGCTGCTTTGTATACTGCACTTTTATTGTATTTAGCGTGCTGTTTGGTGTTGTTGCAAGTGTTGCAGTTTATCAGCTGCTACAATGGAAGGTAAGAAGAGAAAAGTTGACAGCGAGAATAGGCAGTTCTTATCAGAATGGACTAATAAATATTTGTTCATACTTCCAAATCGAGCTGGCGCCGTACCCGTGTGTTTGATTTGTCAACAAACTGTGTCTGTTCTCAAAAGTGCGAACGTTAAACACTACTCAGAGACAAAACACAAGTCCTTTGATACAAAATTTCCAATCGGCAGCAATCTACGCAAATCAAAAGTTGATTCCTTATGTGCCAGTTATTCAACTTCCACTAAAATATTAAATCGAGCCATGACAGCACAAGAACAGTGTGCAGAAGCTTCTTTGCGCATTTCATGGACTCTCGCAAAACATATGAAACCTTTCACTGATACAGAAATAGTAAAAGAATGCATGTTAGAGGCAGGGAACGCATTATTTGAAACCAAACAGGACGTTGTTGACACTATTAGTCGCATTCCACTTTCTGCAGCCACAAATACTAGAAATACAGAGGTGTTAGCAGATGAAAACAATAAAATGTTAAAACAAGTTTTGGTAGCTAGTGAAAGTTTTGTATTGGCCATAGACGAGTCATGTGACATCACTGATAATGTATTTAGATAACTAGAGCAGTTTGTTGAAGAACAACTTACCAATGGATCAAACTCGTGGAGAAGACTTGTACAAAGTTTTAATGGAGTTTTTTGAAAATACTGATTTAGATTTGAAAAAGTTAATATCCGTAACAACAGATGGTGCTCCTGCAATGGCTGGGAAAAACAAAGGTTTGGTTGGTCGTATACAAACCGATTCGAAATTCAATGAAAGTACTATTCTACCATTGCATTATTCATCAAACTATTCTGTGCTGCAAACTGTCTTCCTCTTGAACGTAAAATGCAAGTTGTAATTAAGATCATCAACTTCACACGCTCCATGTCGTCACTACGCCACCGCGAGTTCAAAGCCCTTCTTGAAGAAACTAATGCACATTTTGACGATTTGGTTCTTCATAACAATGTTCGGTGGTTGAGTAAGGGTTTGGTCCTTTAGCGGTTTTTTGCAGTCATTGAAGATATAAAGGTTTTTTTGTCTGAGTGTAATGAAGACATTGCAAGTGAATATTTAGGCTTCCTACTTGGTACAGAGCAGAGTATAGCGACAATTGCCTTTCTAACAGATATCTTCAGACATCTGAATTTGCTTAACTTGAAGCTGCAAGGAAAAGGACTGCTTGTATGTGAACTTCTGTCGGAAGTTAGGAGTTTTTCAAATAAGATTGGTATCTGGTGTGAAGATATCACTGATGAACGGTTGCACTTTCCTAACCTCAAATCTATCTGTGCTGAAACCAATGATATTGATATCGAACCATTTGAGAATTTCTTAAAAGACTTAAAAGTTGAGTTTGAAAGTAGATTTTCTGATTTTGGGAAAATAAGAAATGTTGTACAAGTTTTGAACAATTGCTTTTCTTTAAAACCCAATGGTGACTGGGCGAGTGAAGCAGCGCAAATTTTTCAGTCAAGCAAAGCTGCCTTGCAAATGGAGTTAGTTGAGTTTCAAGAAGACATCGGCTTGAGGAACAAATTTAGTGAAGTCCCCAAAGACCTTTCTTGTGACCATTTTTGGATTCAGCATGTAAGCGCAGAAAAGTACCCAGAATTGAAGAAATTGGCAGTTCAACTATGTACAATGTTTGGCTCAACATATATGTGTGAGTCAGCAATTTCTAAAATGAACTTTATTAAAACCGTTTTAGATCACGCCTGAAGACAATCATTCAACAATTGATGAGAATAATAATTTTAATTACATATTTACCAACTTCATAACAAACTTATAATAATTAAAAGTTTTAGATCACGCCTGACAGACAATCATCTCAACAACATTGTTGTAATTCAACTCAAACTTTAGTTGTTGAAAGTAAAGTGCCACTTTTCTCATTAAAATGTGTTTTATAACAGTTTCGACTTTTTGTTCATCTGATTTTCATTTCATTACACATACATCACATTATTTCAATGATGTATTTTTTAAATTTTGTTCTTACATTGTAATTTTTATTTAAAGGTATCTTATGATAATAAACAATTTTCAGTACTTCTGTTTGTTAAAATTTGTTACCAAGGTTTCCTTCAGTTAGAAAGAAAAAACGTAATAATAATTTATTTTAATTGATGAAGTAGAGACGTCGCATGTTACTTTTAATTTGTTAACACTAAAACATATAGCGAGGGAAAGTATGGCCCGCGGCGGACTTTAGAAAATCTAAAATGGACCCCGAACAAATGTAATTGAGGACTACTGCACTAGCAGTTCTTTTTGAATATTTCAAAATGGACCTAAACCAACAAAGTAGAGCGCTCGCGAAACGTTTTTTGTTTGTTTGGAAAAACCGGTCAGGTTGCAACTCCTGCATTGGAAGATCGAAGAACAGTTACTGCTGACTGGTATACTTCAATTTGTCTCCCCAGGTGATCGGTGAAATTAGAAAAAACAATATACATAAGCGACTCATTTTACGTCATGACAATGCAAATGCGCACACAGTACGACAAACTACAGAATTTTTGACTAGACAGAATATCAAATTCCTGATTCTTTGCCCATATTCTCTTCATCTGCCTCCCAGTGCCTTTTTTTTGTTCAACAACATAAAAATAGAATGCGTGGTAAGCGTTTTTCATCACCAGAAGAGGCCGTTGAAGCTTTTAAAGTACATGTTTTGGAGGTACTTCGCTCAGAGTGGCAAAATGTTTTGAAGATTGGTTTTACCGAATGTAAAAATGTATACATCTTAAGGGAGAATATTTTGAAAGCCAATAAATATTTTGATGTAACATAATGTGTGCATTTTTTACATTTTCTACGAATTTTAGCAGTGATCCTCGTGTCACTGCTAAAATTCGTGGAAAATATGTAGGTTGGAAGGTAAAAATACTGTTTCCAATGGCTAATTGATGAATAAAATATGGATACTAATAAAATGACTTTTTGCTGATAACATATGGATATGAACGGTCCGCTTTATTTCGACGCGGCTACTTCGACGCTTCCATTTCGACACCGCCTCTTCGACGCGAGATCGTTTTGACGCGACATCATCTCGACGCGAGATCATCTCGACGAGACCTCTTCTCGACGCGAACTTATCCTTTAAATAATCACGTATTGTATTATTGATTCATTCAACGGTATAATATAAATCGGACCGTCTTATTTCGACGCGGTCACATCGACGCTCCTGTTTTAACACCACTATTTCGACGTGAACTTATCTCTCCCCATCAGAATCACATATACGACTATTATTATAATTAATAGACCAAGCGGTATCTGTTTTGGATGGGATGTTTTCCATATGATCGAATTTTTTTGCTTTAATCGCTCCAAAATGGTACTAGTAATAATAACTTCACTATGCGCGGGTCCAAAAACCTGTGCTCACATTTTTATTAAACAAAATGTTAAAAAAACATGAAAAATTTTGCTTTTTTTATTCTTTGAACTAGAATATCCCAATAGCTATTCATTTTAGAGTAAAGTTGCAATGGAAAAAAAATTTAAACAAGAAACAGGTAATTTAAAATCGAAAAATACATTCTTAGTATTGCAAAAATAGCAAAAAACAATGAAAAATGTAAAAAAACAAGTATTTTTGACATTTCTTTTTCGAATACTCATATAAAAGGTAGAGCCTTCATACTTGGCAAAAAAAAACTTTTTGGTATGGTACATCACCACACCAAATTTGATCGGTCTGATAGTTTTTGAACAATAATTTTGCAATCTATATTTTGGAAAAAAAATTACAATTCTTTAAAAATAAACAGAGCCTAAACTAAGACTTCTAGATACTTGAAAATTTAATGACATATAAAAGAGCACTCAAACTCTCAAATGTCTTTTGAAAAATTGAAATCCATTAATTAGGAGAGCCGTAGCAATTTTTTAAACATTTGTGTAAATTTTGGGCTTATAAACAATTAGAATAACTTTGCGAATTATAATTTTTTTTTATATTTAAACTTATATTGAAAGTATTCGGAATTATTTGTTTAAAAGTTCCAAAATTGAAAAATTTTAAAAAATTAGTAAAATAGGCTTAAATATCAGTGTTTAATGTTATGTAAGATATAAAAATAAATACAAATTAAGAATATTTTTTATTTTATTTATTTTTTAAGCGCTGTATGTTTTATGTTAATACCATAGGAAATGTAATCATTTTACTTAAATTTTTTTCATACGAACAATATTTTTAATTTTTTCTTATTTTTATATTTTAAGAAACGTCTTTCTGAATACTTTCAATATAAGTTTAAATATAACAAAAATTTATATTTCAATTTATATTCAAATTGTTTATAAGCCCAAAATTTACAAAAATGTTTAAAACGTTGCCACGGTTCTCCAAATTAATGGATTTCAATTTTTCAAAAGACATTTGAAAGTTTGAGCGCTCTTTATTACGTCATTAAATTTTCAGGTATCTACAGGTCTTAGTTTAGGCTCTTTTTTTCAAAATATAAATTGCCAAATTATTGTTCAAAAACTATCAGACCGACTTTAATGAAATTTGATGTGGTGATTTATCATACCTGTTACAAGAGTGCGCGAAAAAAAAATTTCAAATATACATTTTGTCATTGTTTTTTGCTATTTTTGCAATACGAAGAATGTATCCTTCGATTTTAAATTAGCTGTTTCTTGTGTAAAATTTAATTACGAAACTTTTTTTCCTTTGCAACTTTTCTCTGAATTAAATAGCTTTTGCGTTCAAAGAAAAAAAAGCAAAATTTTTCACGTTTTTTTAACATTTTGTTTAATAAAAAAATGAGCACATGTTTTTGGACCCGCGCACAGTGAAATTATTATTACTAGTACCATTTTGGAGAAATTAAAGCAAAAAAAATCGATATGGAAAACATCCAAACATGGGCATTTTAAAACATACCGTCTGGTCTAAAATGCCATTTCACATTTTTGTAAATAAGTCGTAATTAAAATGAAAAAAAAACACGTGTGTTATATTAATTTAATCATAAATGCCAACAGTTGAGGAATTATTTGCATTCGTTTCCTGTTTACAAAATGACTTAAAAGTAAAAAAAAAATATAAAGAACCTTAATCCATAAGAAAATTGTGTGCTATTCCTCTTAGGTATTCTGTGATTTTCGTAGTCTTGAGCTAATGCCATAATACGTCGTTCTGCCAGCGCATACTTGCAACGCTTTCTTGGTGCATCATCACCGCGAACAAAGCGCTCATAAACTTGGTCAATAGATTTCTGAACACCGCGAATCCCATCAATAAATTTCCATAAGGTTGGATGCTCTACACCAAATTCAGATTGCAAGCGTCTATGTGCCGCTTTAGCATAATTATTTGTGCGTGATTCATTATTTAAGGTTCTCGTATAACAGGACCAAATTCTAGAATCGAATAAAGGTCGACGTCGGCGATTGTTACGCTGCATTCTACCAATATACGTGTCCTCAAAATAGTCCAAAATTGGTTCCAATTCATTCGGCAATGAATTATTTAACGCTTGCAATCCGTTTTCTAGGTCATTAATTGGGACAAACGCAAGAGCAGCAATCATGCGGGCATGAAGTGCAAAATCTGCATTACCATTGTACCGACTTATGAGGCGTTCTTGTATCAATTTTCTCTTTAAATTCTTCACCAAGTGGAATAAACACCCATTCAACTCCGCATGAGGAAAATTAGATTTGAAAGCATTAATTACAGCTAGTTCAAAATCCAGTGATATTTTAGACGGTTGGAAATTTGGCCAAGTATTAGAAATTAAATGTATCATGCGCGTGTACGTCTCTTCTGTTTTATTTGGCAACAGTGCATATAAAATGGGTAAAACGAAACCACCACGTTCTGGCATTATCACAATGATCTGAAAAAACAATTTACACAACTAAAAAATTCATGTAGATATGTATCAATCAAATTTATGTTTTGAATTTATCGTATGAATAAAAAAACCTAATATGTATTTAATTTTACGTATTATCGAATAATGAACTTTTAACGTGTCATTCTTTATAAGAATAACATTACATCACTGAATGATACCTGTTGAAATAAGTTGGGGGTAAGTCGAAAAGTTCCATCAACGTAAATTTTTCTTATGTGCATAATCCACGTTTGAACACTGGCTTTACCAAAAATGGTAATTCTCATGTCGTCACCAAATCCAGAATCAGCAAGTAAAAAATTGTCTTCTCCATAATTATTATAATTGTCAGGTATTACAACAGATGCGCGATCTAGAGGTTGTGTTGGTGCTGCATTAACCAACTTTCGGGAACGTTGAACTATTTGTCTCACAGCATTTTGACTTGGAAAACTACCCATAGCTGCACCCGACATGGTTTGAGTGATATTGGTACGGATTTGATTTGGGATTTCTCGAGTTTCGATAGCTCTCCGTTTAATTGCGTTAATTGTATGCACCACTTCGACCCGCGCAGCATCGTATCATTGTGAACGCGATTTAATTATTCGTAAGGCACGCGAAGAACTACTAAATGCAAAAAAAAAGGAAAAGGCCACGTATTTTATTCCCTCCCCAAGGGGGAGGGCGGGCTGCTCGAGCTTTCCGAGCTCCTTCAGCCACAATCATGGATTCCCAGCATGCATACATACATTACGTATATATGCATGGTGGGATTAAGGATGGGTATGGTCAGGATAGGATCGGAAGGAACGGAGTTAGGGTTCTGAGGAGGAAAATACTACCCCAGCATTGACCTAAGCAGCCGCACATGGTGTGCATATACGCAGTGACCATGTCGCTACGTGTGTATGAGGAAAACCCCCTGAAAAAACCTCATACAAGGTAGACGGTAACGAGAATCGAACCCATTACCTCCCGAATGCTAAGCAGGTCGTGTAAATGCAAAATCGAAACCTGCATATTTCTGCAAATTATCATCCCCCCTTTCATATATTTGGATTGTATGTTATTAGAAACACCAAAGAATTTTAATTCATTTGTTAATTGTTCCTTAAGTGTCATTATATTATTATTTAGCAAAAAGCGTTGTTTGCTTTATCTATGTTTAATAGTAACGGAAATCTGATACTCATCAAAGATTATTTCCAATTGTATTTAATCCTTCCCTTAATTTGCATTTTTCATTAAACGCAGATTTAATGGAAACACTTTTGCTAATTATTATAATTATTTTGCTAATGTTTGTTTAATGAGACTTCAGTATCAGTAAGAATTTTTTTCTTTGTTTATTGACCCGTTGATTGACAGATACTATGAATGAGGATTACGAGTGTAAGAGGTATAAGAAACTTACTTGTGATTTAAACCTTAGGCAAGGAAAGTTCCTTGTCTGAAATTTTAACATTTACTGAGAAAGATAAGTTTCTAATTGTTATCGAAACGTTTAAATTTACATAAAATATAAATTAAAAATACACGATTTAAATCTAAAAGTATTTTTATGATGTGTAATAATGGTGAAAGCATTTTCAAACGTTATTTTTAGTTTGAACGTATTGTAAAGGCGGTATTAAGCTCGCGTTGAGATGATCTCGCGTCGAGATGATCTCGCGTCGAAATGATCTCGCGTAGAGATGATCTCGCGTCGAAGCGGCGGTGTCGAAGTGGAAGCGTCGAAGTGGCCGCGTCGAAATGAACTGTTCCGGCATATGAATTTGTAATAAAAAATATTTATATATTTTTTTCACATATTTAAAAAAACAAAGTTGATGATGGTTGCTTAGAAACGTCGTCTAATAGATCAGAAAGAGTGACAATGGAAAAGTGCTTTCCGTTTTTTAATATCTCCTATAATAAGCCCAAAAAGAATGAGGTCAAACATTTTCAAAATTCAGCTTTTTTTAAATACCTTAAAGACTATTAAATGTATTTGGAATTTGTAAACGCCATAAAAATAACCTTAATATTGATTAACCTTTGTCTCATTTAACCGATCCTCTATCCCTTACCGTTACAGGTATCCCATGCTGTTCATTCTTATCTTGGAAACGCTATATATATATATATATATATATATATATATATATATATATATATATATATATATATATATATATATATATATATATATATATATATATATATATATATATATATATATATATATATATATATATATATATATATATATATATATATATATATATATAGAATTTTGGAGAATACACGTAACTTCGGGAAATAATAGATCTAGTCATTTTAACACAAAACTTTCATATAAATGTCAATCCAATAGTGCTTCGTTTTCGAGATGGTATCAAAGTTACAAAAAAAAAATTGATTTTTAAAATATTTTCAAAACGAAAAAAGGTATTTTTCTCATTATTGGGGTAATAAATAAAGATATAAAGTACATTGGTTTTAGCTTATTAATACGTTTTTATTATGTACAGTGGCGGAGAACACAAAGGGTAGTGCAACATTTTAATGCTTAATTTCTACGCCAATGGAGTAAGTTGGGCTTAATTATTAAAATACGAAACCTTGATGTTTTTCAGATAAAAAAAAGGTACACTTTGTCTAAATCGGGAACATTAACGGTTTCTCAGATTTTTAGATATTTATCATTATCACCCACTGCTTAGACTGGTTGTTAACTTTGACGCCCTGTATCTCGAAAACGAAGCACTAATGGACTTACGTTTATGTAAGTTTGTGTTAAAATGATTAGATCTATGATTTCCTGAAGTTACGTGTATTTCTCCCGCAACGCTGATTTTCATGTTATGATGTGGTTTCCCAAATACTACAGAATAATAATAACCTAGATACGTAGTTGGTAATAAATACCTAAAAATGAAAATATTTTAGAAATTGTTAAAGTTATCGAATTAGACAAAGCACACCTTTTTTTATCTGGAAGCGTCAAGGTTTCGTATTTTAATAAAAAAATTTAATTTACTCCATTGGCGTACAAATTAGGGATTAAAGGGTCACACTGCCCCTTGCGTTCTACGCCACTGTACATAATAAATACACATTAATAAGCTAAAACCAATGTACTTTATATCCCTATTTATTATACTCATAATAAGAAAAATATCTTTTTCCGTTTTGGAGATATTTCAAAAATCAACTTTTTTTATAACTTTGACATCCTGTATCTTGGAAGCGAAGCACTACTGGACTTATGTCTATATGAAATGGTTAGATCTATCATTTCCTTGTTGCGTGTATTCTTCCCAAAACCCTGTATATGTATATATATATATATATATATATATATATATATATATATATATATATATATATATATATATATATTTGTGTGTGTGTGTGTGTGTGTGTGTATGTGTATGTGTATGTGTTTGTGCGTGTGCGTGTGCGTGTCGTGTGCGTGTGCGTGTGCGTGTGCGTGTGCGTGTGCGTGTGCGTGTGCGCGTGCGCGTGCGTGCGTGCGTGCGTGTGTGTGTGTGTGTGTGGTGGGTAGTGTGGGTGATGTGGATGTGGGTAAAGCATATAAACTGGAAAAATTGCATGGTGGTAATAAAGAATATATATTGCCAAATTCGGTTCTTATTCTTGAAAATTTCATAGAACTTCTTAAGTAACCTGAAGTACCTGTAACTATCGCGGAAAAGGAATGCGTAGACTGTATTTTCATAATAAGTCACGAATTAATTAGCTTTGCTGGGTCCTATAGCAGTCGTCAGTGTTGTTGAGACTGAATAAATCAGAAGTACTGCTGAGAAGTCATACGAGCGTCAAGTAAAAATTGCTTTAGCCTTAGAAAAACCTGAGCTAGGAAGCAAAAGTTGCTTCTGAAGTCAACTTGTAATTATACCGCAAGCTGATGCTACTAGCTATTAAATTATACCACAATTTGGCGTAACAAGCCGTGTATTAGCTTCTAATTATACCACAAAATGACCCTATTTGTTGGAGTGGAGTCCTGGTGTTGGAAATAAGGGCCCGGGTGTTAGAAATCGGGCCTTGTGCAGCCCTAGTCGCTTGAAGATTTAAGAACAGGGGTTCAGGATCAATTCCGTCAGTATTTCAAAATGTTGAAACCTGTTTCAGCCGAAGGGACCTTAGATACAGCAGCAAAGTTCAGAATGGAGGTTCAAGATGTTGCAGGGCCGTAAGCCGAAAATGCACTACAAAACAAGATAGCGGAAATAATTGGTGGAAGGTCAAAAAGCCACGCCGAAGAAATATGACAGCGGAAATTCAGAAAGGTACACGAAAACAAGATGTGAGCATTGACAAAAGTCTTGATGTGCAGAAATAGAGGGTGGAAAGGTATTTGAAAAGGAAGTGGATGATAAAGTCGCCGCAAATACAATTCGGACTAATCCGAAAGGCACACGGAATCCAGATGGTGGAAAGTTAAAACATTCACGGAAACATTATGTCAGCATAGCCAAAAAGGCCCCATTTAGGAGAAATAGAGGGCGAGGAAAAAATATATGATATAAAGGTATGAAAATCTGGCCTAAGAAGAAGATTATAAAAATAGAGGATGGTGCGAGTAATAGAGCTTGAAAAGACGTGACAAAGGAGCCGATCAAACAAGGATTAAGATGCAGTATCTTAGATGCCAATACCACCTGTGCCCCTTTTAGATCTGCAATCCGAAGAAGGAGATAAAAACCTGATCTAAAAAGAAGAGGATAAAAATAGGCGTAAAAAATAGACCGAAAAGTGAGCTTAGTAGTAAAGGTTTAAAAAGCGGTCTCAAAAGAAGCCGGTAAAAAGCAAGTAAGTAGAAAACCCGTTGAAATTGAAAACCATTAAATCGGTTATTAATGACCCATTAAGATAAGATTTGCATTAAAATGCAATTAAATCCTGGTCTAAGTGTCCGGCTTCTACAATTAATAATACAGATGGTTCTACTTCATACTACAAACATTTAGATTCCGGGTCCTCCAGATAGCCCGACCTCAATAAAAAGACCAATGACAATAGGTTTCCCTTCAGGTGGTAAGGTTAAAGACGACGTTGAATATTATCTACCGTTTTTTAAATACTTTACCAGATACACATAACATAATATAACCTTAACGCCATTCCCTTGCGGGGTAGGCAAAATAAGCCCTGCCTCTTATTTATTTTTCATTAACAATCTTTTTCCATGCTTTCCTGCCTCTGTATACCTCCCTAGCTTCCGCAAGATTCATACACGGCTTACCGGGCCCGGCCTTACCTCTAATCTCACCCACAAATTTGCTTCATTAATCTTCTGTTGTCCATTCTCTCAATGTGACCAAACCAACGTAGTGTACTATTTTTATACCTATGCATCATCGTCTTTTCCTCGCCACACTCCGTCATTATACACCCATTCGTTACCTTATCCCTTCTTGTGCTACCACATGAGCTTCTCAGGAGTCTCATACCCACGGCATTTATTTCACTTTCGTGCCTTTTTTTACATATCCGTGTCTCACTTCCATACAGTACTGACGGGACAAACACGTTACTGTAGATTACTCGTTGCGCAGCTAGGTTCATGCATTAGTTTCTTATTATAGTCCACATACCTCCAATCACTTTCCTTCCAGCATTGACCATTTGTCCAATCTCGCTCCATTGTACCATCTGCAGTAAACATTCTACCCAGATATACCAACTTGTCCACTTATTCCATGATTGTATTTTGCAGAGTAAATACTCTACTCTCCTTTTCACCTTCCCCATTAAATACCACAATTTTAGTTTCGTTCACGTTTATCTCTAGATCCATCCTCTCACAGACTGTTTCAAACTTCCTCAGAGTAGTTTGTAGCTCATCATTAATGAAACTGTGTCATCTGCATACACCGGAACTCGTACATTTACGTCATCAACTATTACACCATTTGTATCGATACATGCTTGTCTAACATATTTATCCATGTATTCATTGAACAACAACCACGGTGACATCACTCAGCCTTGTCGCACTCGTTGCTTAATATTAAAGTATTCACACCTCCTCTGACCCTAACACATGCCCGGCTACTGTTGTATACTTCTCTTATTCCGTTTATTAGACCTTTACTTACGCCATATTCATTTAATATTTCCCACAGCTTCTCCCTATTCACTCTGTCATATGCTTTCTCCAAGTCAGAAACGCACAGTACAGCTTCCTTTTTACACTTATCAGATCTCACCTCCTCTCTCTGGCATGAAGCCACCCTGCACATCCCAAATCTTAGTTTGTGTAATTTCTCCTACTCTATCAATCAGTATTATTCAAAATACTTTATCAATCACTCTTGTTCCTTTTACCCTTATACAGTGGTACAATGATCGCGCTCTCCAATCACTCGACACTTTTTCACACTTAAGGCATGCGTTGAAAAATTCACACAATCTTCGTATAAGCTTTGCACCTCTATATATTAGCAGATTTACCAGATAACCACTTGGACGGTTTAATTTAAAATATGTTACGACAAATGATGTATACATAACTTAATAAAATATACCTACCTAAAGCACAATTCTAAACTTTTAATGCTGTAGATTAATTTTGAACTTCATTCAAATTTAGTGCTATAAAAAGCTGCAAACGGCATTTGGCTCTATATCAAGCATCGACGTTTTGGACCTACGAAATCATCATGTCGCTGTTTTGGCACTCGGTGTTGTGGTCATTTGCCGCTATGGTCATTTGACACTTTGGTTAATGTCGGCGTAATGGTCCAACGTTAAAGTTCGTCGACGTTTTGGTCACCTTCAACGTAATGGACAAACATTAAAATTCAACGGAATTGACGCAGTCGAATTTTTGATCATGTTTGATGTTTTGGACTTCTAAAAGATAGTGTCGGCGTTTTGGGCATTCAGCAATATGTCTTAAATCTCGTTCGGCGTTTTGATCTTTGTTGGCGTAATGGCCCAACCCAAAAATTCGGCAGAATGAGCGTAGTCGGCAAAGGGGTCCTCGGTATTTTGGTCACGTCGGACGTTTTAAAAAATTCAAATATGGAGTCGGTATTTTGAAAAGTGGGAGGAATGCCCTAGACCCGTATCTATCAATGTCATAACACATAACCTTTGCTTGACATATATTTCAACATCGAATTTTTCAATATACAGATAATACTATAATTCGTTTAAAAAGCGATAATTAGAATGTAGGTACGAAATACTGATCCACCCGGATGGGTCACAATCAATTAGATCAATTTTTTAATACAAAGTTTCGTTATACCTTGCAAATAATAGTTCCAGACCTTTGTGAGAATTTTCGTAATGTGCTGAGTACAAAAAAAATTCTGTATAATAAATTAATTACTACATCTCATTGAATATGTTAATTATAAAAATTGCAGCCAATTTTTTGCTTTAAAATGACTGATTCCATTAACATTAATATCCCTTAATTTCATATTACACGTTTCAAACACAAATATAATAAAAGCATTGTCACTATTCGCATTAATAAAACTATCACACACATGGTTTTGAAATGCATAAGTATTATTATATAGAATATATCTTAATTCAGTGTGCATGGAATCACTAGATTGGGAAATCATTGATGTCAATACTATCTGGAATTTCATAATATAGGAACATTTTTACAAGTCATCTGTCTTAAGCGGATTTCCAAAGTATTTAATGCAAGATTATGAAAAACCCAGATTGTAAGGTGCATTCGTAATTCTGTAACTCAATTTCCAGAGCACGTGTTTTTTAATGTAAATCCACCTCAAATTAATTGGGGGTTTCATACTTTTTTCATTTAATTTCGTTAATATTGTATATATAAATAATTTTTTATTTCTACTAATGAACTAGTTGTTTTGGCCGTTGGTAAACTAACAAATTCTTCTCCAGTTCTTAATATATAAAATTCTTTTTATACATACATAGTAGACTCCGGCGCCGCCGGATATATAATGAAAAAAATAGATATAAACATGTCTTTTCTTTTTAGATCATAAACCGCCGATCAATTCTATTGAATAACATTTGATTAATTATTTGTTTCGGGAACAAACTAATTTCATCTTATTAAATTGGTAACAAGCATACAGTTTGATGTTACAGCTTTGGATTACTACTACAAGATGGTGTAAAATTTGGTATACGATTATAGTGAATAATTTGGTGAATTTATACAAGAAATAATTTCTTTGAATAATAGTATCACTTTTATCTTAATTATTTTAGGTAAGAAAGACAATTGAATAATAACATTGCGAGATGGTGCCACGTGTGATTAGTTAAAATTAAAATTTGTAGCTCGTTGTTTAAATGGTTATATTTCCCTTCTTTTTAGCTAGATGCAATACATTAATTATTTAGGT
>JARFJB010001739.1:635000-760000 GCA_036346205.1 Vesta saturnalis | reverse complement strand
GGATTGCACCTAGGCCCCATCACAGATTGAGCCTATAGATCTTAAATCCGGCCCTGCATCACAGATATATTTTTTGATCAGATGATGGAGATGTTTTGCATCTTCTATGTACTAAAAATTTGTGGTTTTGTGGTTATCCTAATTAATTTTCAACCATTTCTATGGCCATATTTGTTTCAACATAATAATAATGTTTAATTAATGACTGTTTTAAAATATACTAAAGTTCTAATAATTCCATTATTTTACAAGCAATAGTCGCAATAATTTCTATAGAAATTAAATTATATTAGCTTTAATATGATTTAAAAAACTGCGGTATAAACGATCATAAATAATGTAAGTAATCGGTATGCATCCGTAATTAGAATTTAATTTTATTTCCTATGAAACAATAACATCACTACAACTCAAATAAGGCAGGTTGTATACGAACATGCGTATAAAAATATCATTAAAAATGATTTCAATAAAATTACGAAACGAGCTGGTGAGGGATGGCTACCAGGTTTCATAAAACGTTGTGCGATGTATCAGTAAGAAAGCCAGAATACAAAATATTAAGCAGAATATTGGAATATTGGAATTTCAAAATTATACTGCAACCTTGAAGAAGTATATGAGAAGCACTAGTTTCCCACCTCTAGGGTATTCAATTGTGACGATACTGAATTTAATTTCCAGTGTCAAGCGAGGAACAAATAATATAGTTGTGTGCTGTACATGATCCCGTTATTGAGAAGTATGTGCCTCCAGATGCCATCTACACTAGCTCTAAATCTGGTTAAATGGCGCGACCACTTTCAGAAAACTATCAAATGTTCAGTAGATGAATCAGTACTTTTAGTGCTTGATAATCACTTGTCATGTTCCCTATCTGCCTACAATTTCTGCAAATCTGATGGGTTTGTCATGGCATTCCTCCCGTCACACACCTCACATCGCACCCAACCGCTGAACCTCTGAAAAAGGCAATTAATCGGGAGAGGTGAGAGCTGGACAAATCTCTAAAAGGATTTCTGTGTACCGGTATTTTTCCACTGAATCCAAATATTTTTGATGATACCGATATCACGGTTTCTGCTGAAGAATTGAACGTTGTTGTGTAGCCGTCTGAACCTGTTACTATTTCTCGATCAGCAAATTTTTAAGTTACCTCCAGGTGTTCAAATCAGAACGTTGTAGCCGGGCCGTTAATTAAACGTTACCTCAATCGTTTCGAATTCCGACAATTACTAGTCACTCCAAATCTCGTAGCTAAAATTACTCTAGTTCCCAGCAGGGACAAGAAGACAAGACAAGCCTGTAAGAAGGGCTCTTCCCAAATCTTGACGTCTACACCGATTAAGGATTGAGAAAAGTTTAAAACGAGAAAAGAATGCTAAGGAAGTGGAATAGAACAAAGTATTAAAGACAAAGAAGAAAGTACATATTAGTTCCTCGTCGGACGCTTCAGGTAAACTTGAGTATAATGATAATGGATTGGAAGATCAGGACAGTTCCGATGAAGAAATTTGCATTTTCTGTTATGAATACGGCAAAAATGAAACTTGGTTTCGGTGCACCATATGCTGAAAGTGGGCGCATGAAGATTGTAGCGTAGCTGATAATCCTAAATATTATATTTGTGATTTTTATAAATATTGATACACAGATAGATTATTTGTGACATTTAATGAATAAACATTACGTTTTTTTAATTGATGCCGTGCTCATTATCTTTGGGGTAATCAGGTCAGAAGGGGTAATGATGCCATATATTATAGTTGACATGATCAACTTGTAACTATCAAAATCTTTATTAATTTTCGTGTATCTAAATACGAAAGGAGATGTAAAACGTATTAAAGTTTACTTTTTCCAAAGAGCGAAATATAATTAAAAATTTAGCGAAATATAATGTTCTCAATTTTTTTAGGGTGGCCCCAAAGCCCCCGTCTCCCCTATATTCATACTTTTAATGTATGTTAACGTTTTTTATTTTATTAATTGTAAAATTACCAAAATTTAAAAAACAAGATAATAGTATCCAATTACCGTTTCTTTTATTGAATATTAACGTATAAAAGTGTACATTATTCATTATTAAATATGGTTAAAGAAAATTGAGAAAATACATAACGGAAACGTAATCAATCAGTCAGTTAGTTTTATGTACGATTAAATTTCACGGATTAAAAGCACTGCTCGTGTTTATATTTTATAATAGAAGTAAGAAGATTTTTTCAATTTGTTTTTATTTTCAAAAAATTCATCTTTAAACTTTAAAACGAATAGACCGTAAAACAGGATGTGGTTTAGGCGTATTGCATAGCTTCATTTCACATTAAAAGGTAACTAACTCGTCTTTAAAAAAAAAGTCAATTAGTTTTGGTTTTGAAGTATAAAATTAAATTATTAGATGTAATACTTTTGTCATTTCTTATTAATGTATTCTTGAAAACGATGCTGAAACATTTTAAATCTAGTCGTATGGTAATGGTCATTTATTTAACTGGTTACAGAATTAAAAGTATAGTATTTTCCAGAAATACAATTAGAAATAAATGTAAATAGGTACTTAATTTGTTGAAAAACATGTTGCAAAAGCGAAATTAAATTAAAAACAAGGGTTATAACTTTATAAGCAACTCACATTAAACTAAGTTATGAAAGAAAAAAAGCCGATTCGAAAAGCTTTCCCACTTTAAATAAGAAAACGGGCTTATAATATTTAGAAACTGAAAAAGTAAACATGAAAACACTCATGGATTTATTGCATTTAACTTATATATGTAATTTGTAACATGGGCATCAACGAATTTTCTTAAATATAAACCAAGTACCAATGTGTTTAAATGAGTAATTTCACATGAAGCGCGTATGACCAGTCCGTATGATTTGGTACGCCGGGCATACTTTGAGCTCGTGCGTTGGTGCACCGTCAGCGCGCGCACGAGTCATTGTTTTTTATCAGTAGTTTCACATGACAACTGATGATTAGGCGCATACTATTCCGCTTGTTGCCAGCTTGTCGTATTTTTATTCACTGAAGAAATTTAAATTCTTACTGTATGGGATAATTTCAAACCTATTATTTGAGATGTAATTCGTCGAATTATTTAAACTACATACGAAAATAATAAAACAAATTCGTTTCGTCTTCTCGTAATTTAGAATCCAAGATTACAAAAGCACCTACTGCGAGCCTTTCACTAACGATAGGATACACCCACAATCTCTTTTTCTTTTCCGTTCCTCTTCTTCGTTTTATCAGTCAAGCTACGGCAACTAAATTGGCGCACATGATCAGCGCTGACGATCCGTCCTGATCATACGCTCCATGTGAAACGGCACTTAAGCTTGAATCTGCGATCTAGTTTACTCTTTATCTTCAAAGTCCTTTCAAAGAATAGTTTAATAATAAAGATGACTTGTTAAAGATTTCAATATGGTTATTTATAACGCAGAGATTAGTTTTTACGTTCTTATTTAATTTGTCTTATTTATTCATTTATGAATAACTTTTAATATAACGTAGCAAAGTTCAGTCCTACCACATTAGACGCGTTATATTTATTGCGTTCATGCTCATTTGTAAATTTTTATTGTTCCTGACACCCCCTCCCTTCTGACGCCACTAAATTTCGCAGGTGTGATATTTAAATATAAAACGCACATAACAGACAGGCAGACAGACAGGCAGGGAGGCAGGCAGGCAGACAGACAGACTGACAGGCAGACAGACAGACAGACAGACAGACAGACAGACAGACAGACAGACAGACAGATAGACAGACAGACAGACAGGCAGACAGGCAGCCAGACAGACAGGCAGACAGACAGGCAGACAGACAGGCAGACAGGCAGACAGGCAGACAGGCAGACAGGTAGACAGGCAGACAGGCAGACAGGCAGACAGGCAGACATGCAGACAGGCAGACAGGCAGACAGGTAGGCAGGCAGGTAGACATACAGACAGACAGACACACACGCACACATGCACACACGCAGACACGCACACAAGCACACACGCACACACGTACACACGCACACACGCACACACGCACACACGCACACACGCACACACGTACACACGTACGCACGCACGCACACACGCACAATCATTTTTCAAAAACCATCTTTTTGAGCTACAATAATTTTCACTTTAGGTGGGAAACCTAAATATACACTAAGAAGTCAAATAGGTTACCTTGAAACATCCATAGACGTCAGTTATTACGGCTATTGAAATTATCACACTAGAATAAGAATCCTCTTACCACACCACCAAGAACAACCATAGGAATGGGGACGATAGAATACAATTTGTTTGTTGTAATTTAAGAACAACATAAGGGAGCCTATACGTTTACGTAGGTAATCCCATTTGAATGGAAACAGTTTTTTCAATTAAATGAAAATGTTAATTGTACTTCGTTTTGCACATATTACTACGCCAATGATCAAATAGTCATCTTGTTAGGAACTATAATTTCGTAATTCAATGATAGCTTGGAAGGCAAAGTATCCCATATAATTATTATAATATCAAATACTGTCCTAAGTAGGTAATTTTTATACGTAATTACAAATTAATTAAGAGACATACAGACAGAGAGACGGACAGGCAGACAGACAAGCAGGCAGGTAGGTATGCAGGCAGGCAGGCAGGCAGGTAGGCAGGCACACAGACAGACAGGCAGACAGATAGACAGACAGACAGACAGGCAGGCAGGCAGACAGACAGGCAGGCAGGCAGACGAACAGGCAGGTAGACATACAGACAGATAGACAGACAGACAGACAGACAGGCAGACAGACAGACAGACAGACAGGCAGGCAGGCAGGCAGACAGACAGACAGACAGGCAGGCAGGCAGACAGACAGGCAGGCAGGCACACGGACAGGCAGATAGGCAGGCAAGCAGGCAGGTAGACATACAGACAGATAGATAGACAGACAGCAGGCAGACAGACAAATAGACAGACACACACGCACACACGCGCACACACACACGCGCATTCACGCACACACGCACACACGCACACGCACACACGCACAAACGCACACACACGCACACGCACACACGCACGCACGCACACAAGCACACAGCCATTTTTCGAAAACCATCTACAATATTTCACTTTAGGTGGGAAATCTGAATATACACTTAAGATGTCAAATAGGTTACCTTAAAACGTCCATAGTCGTCAGTTATTAGGGCTGTTCAAATTATCACACTAGAATAACAAGCCTCTTACCACACCACCAAGAACAACCATAGGAATGGGGACGATAGAATACAATTTGTTTGTTGTAATTTAAGAACGACATAAGGGACCCTATACGCTAACGTAGGTAATCCCATTTGAATGGAAACAGTTTTTTCAATTAAATGAAAATGTTAATCATACTTCGTTTTGCACTTATTACTACGCCCATGATCAAAAAGTCATCTCGTTAGCAACTATAATTTCGTAATTGAATGACAGCTTGGAAGGCAAAGAATCCTATATAATTATTATATCAAATACTGTTCTAAGTAGGTAATTTTTATACGTAATTACTAATTAATTAATACTTGCAAAGCGGTCAAAAGTCACGTGGTCATTAGAGTACCAGACAGTGCAAAATCAAGTACAATTTATCTGAAAAATCTTATGAGGGCAGCACATAGCTTTTTTATGCTTATGTCGAAGTGTATTAGCAGATAGGGGCAATAGTTAATCACCCTGATATTCATATTTATTTACATATTTATATTAAATGTACAAAACACAGGTAATCAATTACACATATGCACGTATGCAAGTTTTGTAATAAAGTAATAAATATTACATACACCATACCGGGCTAGTTATATTTATTTATTAAACATGTTCCTCTTTATGTAATATAATATTCTTTGGTTTATCGTACAATTAAGTCGAAAAAACACAATTTCAATTATATTCATATTAATTAAATGCTAATATTTTATCTTCATTGGTAAATAATATAAAAACCCAAGCTATATTAAAAGTTGCTTTTTTATTCCATTTTGATAGGAGTATTTAAATAAATTAATTTTTACGGTTTATTTTTTATTTTTTCAATATAAACAAAAGCTATTTTAGCTAATTTTTAATTAGTGAGGGCTTAGTTGTTTATTACTCTACAAAATACTTTGATTAAGGACGCTTGTTAATTATATTTTCGCTTTTTTCAATAAAGTTAGGACTTTTCGAGATATTCAGCAAATGTAATTTACCGCCTTTCATAAAATACCTTGTTGCACGCACACACATACTCGCACGCACATGCGCACAGACATTTTTCAAATACCCCTTTTTCGACTCAGCGGACCTCAAAAGGGTTTTTGCCGGTGTCATTTCAACTTCATATTTTTTGACCGGCTTCAATAATTTTCTGTTTAGGTGCAAAACTTAGACGTCAGATGAATTGGCTTGAAACATCAAAGTCAGTTATTACGATTGTCAAAATTGTTAGGTACGCTAAAATAACAAACATTTTAGTACACCACCAAGGACAACCCTAATAGGTAATTTTAATACGTAATTACTAATTAATTAATACTTGCATACATTTCACGCACCCATGCACAGACGTAGACGTGTACACACATTTACACGCGTATCCACTATAAAAGTAATTAAGTCATTCAAAGTGGCCCACAGGTACTGCTGTACCTCAACTGATTGAAGCTTTCCCTTAAATACCTACACTTTACTAATGTGATATAACAAACGCATGAGAAAGTTATGCGGTAGTCACATCATATTTTTTATGTAATGTATACTCATTAAACTGGACTATAGCGTTAGTTCTCGTACAAGTCCCAATCTCAGTATAACATGAAACACGTTGTCATTAAACAAACATTTAATTACATGTACAAAAAAAAATCGATTCCGCATTAAAATTGTTTAATAAATGAATCGTTCAGAGAAATTTATGGTAATTATTTTAGCATGAATCCGTTTGGTGCAGCATCTGGCTGGCCCTGAACCCATTGCAAATGAAAATCAGTAATTGATAAACAATAAAATGTTTAAAACAAAAAAAAATCCTAAGCTCTTAAATGAAATTAAAATTTAAGCACTATAATGAAAGATATAACTGTCAAAAACAAATCACGAATTAACATACGATACATTATCAATAATAAAATGCCAACTATCGTAAACAAAATGATATAGACACGAAACGCAGTACACATCCTAAAATGTTAACGCGCAAAATTTAATCCATTCCAGTCAGGTATTTTGGACCAGCCAGTAGGGTGAATGTGCCTGTTTTCGACCTGTAAAGCAAGTTCATTAAATCATAAAAAATACGTATAATAAGTTAATAAATATCTTAAAATTACTTCACGATATTGGAAATTAGTTTCTACTTTCAGAAAACGTGATAAATATTCAAATATACAAAAATAGCGATCGAGAATGTTGGTTCAGTGAAGCCCTATTTTCGACCATCACGTTCAAATACTTTCTCAACCAGAAATTAAGGGTAGAGGGTTATACAGAAACAACATTTATTAAAATTGATACTTAACAAAATAATACCAAAAACAAAAGAATAAATTCAAATACCTCCAAATAATATGAATGTTAAAGTGGGCTTTGGTCATAACGTAACAAAGTATCGAGAAAAAACTAAATCACCATTCTTTGCAAATGCAAAAAACACTTATGATGCATTGACAAACATGGAACAAATAAAAGAAAAAGTGAAGCTAGCGACATTCGATAATATTAATAAACCGGTTACTAGCGACCTCTTCATATGACGCGCATAAAAATTCGGTACACTTTGTGTTACCTTCTTGGACATTTGTCACATTCAATGTTCTTATCATCGTCTTCGACATCACCAGTTGACACTTCCTCATAAACAGAACACTGCAAGTTCTCTTTAGTAGTAGTTTCGTTTACGTTGACCATTCCAGTTTGCTTGGCAGATTTTTCTTTTCGCTGCTTAACATTCTTGTTTGCTTTATCTTTAGCTAGGGCTTGTCGTTTTCCTTTGTGCCTCTTGTTCTTTTTGTTTTTCTTCTTCTTTCGTTTCTAGTATTATTCTCCAGGCCACAGATCAGATCACATTAGGAAGGTTATCTTTTATTCCTTTGCTTTTAGCAGTAGATTCGAGGCATTGTGGAAGAATCATGTGACTATCAATAATTGATTGTGAAGGAATTATTTTAGAAACAGATGGTGAAGTTGTCTTCAAATGCATGTTAGCGTTTGCGTCTTAGTTTCTATCTGTAAAATCGAAATTTATCTTGCCAGATGCAATACTTTGTGATGCATTTTTAAACGCCATCTCACAAATTAATTTTGAATCACATGAAGGGTTTTTGTCTGCTTTTTGGAGGTTTGAATCAAAAGCAAGTGAAGATGTTTGGGTTGCACTCAGTTCCAATCTCACACTTTCGGTTGGGATTAAGGTCAAACCTTACAAGGAACTGTCGTTCCTACTTCGAGAAGGCTGTGATCTGTGATGCCATATCATCTCATTGTAGAAGCAATTCGTCTTATGACCTTGCTGGCTGTTGCCCACTCATTAGGCAAAATGTTGTCTTCTTCCTTGTCTTTATTTTCATTTGCAACCAATTGCTGAAAGTTTTTGACACATTATGTGTAGTCAATATTAGTTGAGTTTAAATAACAGTCCAAATTCGCCAAACCCATTCATTATGTGACCTTTCATATCATTACTGCATACCGTTTCGTGGAAAACTTTACAGAAGTTCAATTTTGTGACTCACATGTTAGTGTTCTCTGGTCGGTTTGGTGCGTTTGTGACAGTTTTCTTCCGTTCATTTTTAAGAGACTTGAAAACACTGACATTTGCTGGTGATAAAATAGTATAGTGTTTGCATATAAAATTATTCTATTGCTGTCACAAGTCATATGAGACTTGTAGCGTTCTATGATAAGTATAATGGACGTTTTGTTTCTTTGAGTCACTAACACTCTACTTTTGAAACTGTTAATTATTGTCATCTTAGGTACATTAAAATGTCTACTGGACGCCCAAATTCATAATCGTTTTGCTTCTTCCAGAACCCTCTGTCATTGCTCTAAAGCATACTGAAACTATATTCGTGCCTTTTTCTTCATTATTTGCTGAAGCTTTTAACAATTTGGTTGCATTTGAATTGTTTTTGTTCGCGTCATCTATCGAAGAAAAGAAGTATTTCTTTTTACTACACACAGAAATACTTAGAAAGAAACAAAACTAGTGGTGGAAAACTGTTGCTTACTTAAGCCATTTCTCGACCACCAAAAATGCTGAATGAATATCTGAAAAAGGATAAAAGATAAATCGTGGTCGAAATCTGACCAAAAATTCAGAGTTGTAAGCGGGGCTGTTTTATAAATCGAGAGGAAGCAGGTTTAAATCCCGTAGGTTGAAAAAAGAGCTTTTACCAAACATCACGTTCTCCACCGCTTTGGCCGGAAACTTCAAAATAATAAATTTTATAGTCTCGTTAAGGGAGGACTTTAATCTTTAGTATAGAAATGTAGAGCATTGGTAAAAGTCGTTTTCAAGCAACATATTTAACTAGTTATTTTCAACCTATTGCAGAAAACCGAAACTAAAGAACACATTTGAGTGTGGTATTTACCGTTTGTGTGAGCTGTCTTCACTAGAAAACTGGTATAAACCCGCAAACACAACTTCGTGTACCATAAACGGTGGTCAACATTTAACTGGAAGTAGGCGGGAAATTTCAAAATTATGTAGATAAGGTGGTCGAGAATGGGGACATATTAAAAAAGGATTGTGTTTAACTGTTTTCGTATTGTAGAACAACCCATTTTGAGTTGTATTAAAATATACCGTAATGTATGTTCTTCGTTTCATGAGGTAGGCAACTTAATTTGCATTTTGGTGTAACTTAAGTGCATATCTTCTTAAAGGTTTATACTCCCACTTCTTTAAATCCTTTTTGTTTCTGCCCAATATTTTCGCGCAACGCGTCATCGTTGACTTAATTCTTTGCGCAAATTTTTTTGCGCACGGCTATATAACCAGATATTCGGAGCGTCCATTTTTTTCACTTCTTGTGGTACGCTGTTAGATGCAGGTTTTGGGGTTTCTCCATCAATTTTGTGAAAAATGCCATTGATTTAATGGTAAGATAATTTAACTCGTAATACTAAAAATTAAAAGATTTGCTCTTTGCAGGCACTTTTTTACTTTTATTACACGTTTAATTCTATTTTTACGTACGGTTTCATTCTATGGTTGCAATTTTGCATTCAATGCTGATCTAAATTTTGATCACAATTTTTTATTTGAACGTTCAAGAAAATGCAATAAACGGATTATTCAATTTCATGAAGATAAATTTATAAGGAAAATTCCATTTTGGTGAGGTTTACAACAAACAACATTGTTATGTCGAGATATTGCGCAACATTGATACAAGGATTACATCACCTTGGTTTGCATTTCCGCATGTATTTTTTTTTATAATACCAGGGGTTCTCAAGAAGATTTATTATATTTTGTACAGGTATTTATATTTATAACCATTATTTAGTAATTTAAGGCTATAACTAGTTTTTAAGATATATTTTATTTAACCCTATCATTAACTGTTAATAAACATAGTTTGTATATTTTTTATTTTTTTACATTTTGGTAGAATTTTTATTGTAAACAACCTCGGTTTAGTTATTCCAAGCATAATTAAAAAATAACTTGGCGTCCGAGATCATTTCTATTAGTATTACATGGCAGTTACTATATTTATGTTAAGTGGAAATAATCGAGCAGAATTTGTGGTAATGAAGCAAATCAAAAGATTGAATCGGCCTACTTTAAACTACCGACTGGGACAAAGGCGTTATTTTTGGTGAATGGTTTGTATCTCCAGTTAGTTTAACGATTTGTTTTGGAGAACATTTTTACACTTATTTCTTTATTAAATTATTTAAAACGCATTTATACCTGGCACCATCACCACCTGATTATAAACGTATACGTTAATGGACGTAAACAGGCGCTGGTAGAGTAACCGTTACACTTACCCTACACTTTTTGATAAGAGGCATAATTTTCGTTAAAAAACATATTTTTAATTTCGACCTATACCTCAAACACTAACGGAACTTTAAATAATTTGAAAATACAAACTTTCACCATTACACATAATTAATATACTTAGCTTTTTTGGGTTTTTAATGGTGTATTTTTGTATTTATGTTTTACACAAATCTATATGTTTTGGTAATATATTACAGTACTCGCCTCAGTAGTAATAAAAACTTTTAAAATTGGTTGAGATGTTGAAACAAGTTTATGAAACATGAAAATTGAAAACGCAAACATAAGCCTAATATTAATGTTACAGTTTGATAAACGTATAAAGCCACCTATTGAATACAATTTTAGTAAAAAATAACTAGATGTTATATAAATTAAATAACTTAAACTGCCTTTAAAATATCAAATCAGAACACCCTCTAACGGACTAAAGCTAATAGTGAAAAATGTGTAACGTGCACCGCTGTTGAGCACGTATGTAAAAAAAAAGGAGAAACAATGGTTTTGATCCGATAGAGGCCAGTAAATTCAGAAGACAGTTTAGCATTAAATTGCCGTGAAGCATCTGACAAAACAAAATTTCGTCGCCATACCTTATCATTCACATTAAATTTAGCCGATCTTCGTCTTAAATAATAACGCTTTTCGCGACACTTATACGCCCTCTCTAATCGTTTGACAATGTTTGAGCGAATAGCCTCAAATTGACGAATGAATTGGCCATCGTGCGGAGTGCTTTCGGGATCCGACAAAGTAATATCGTGAGGAACAGAAGGATCGTGTAGATCTCCAAAAAGCGAATAATCTCATCCAAAGAGAGTGAAATAACCCAATCATGTCATGTTTAGCAGACCTAATAGCACATCCAATTTTTGCTAAATTTTCGTCCCATTTGCGCTGGTTTTGAGTAATACAAGAAGAGATCTTGGTTTTCAATACTCTATTTATTCTTTAGCCCTAGGATGAAATTTGGCATTACACAAGATCAAGGTACGATGTTCGGAACGAAGCTTGGCAAATTCCTTGCTGCGAAATTGTACACCATTATCGCTAATAATGTACTGTGGAGTGCCATAGACGATAAAAATATTATCTTCGATTAGGCGGCAAACAGTAGAAGCAGTAGCTTGACGCATAGGAAAGAAAAAGGCGAATTTAGTGAAGCAATTGGCCACTACCAATACGTAAGCATGTCCCATTGAAGCTCGAGGCAAAGAACCCACTATGTCATTACACAATACTTGCCAAGGCCTAGTAGGTTTGGCACGAGGAGCAAGAAAATTAGGTGAAGCACACTGTTCCACTTTATGAGCAGAGCAAACAGTACACTGACGCATGTAACGAGCAACATCTGACCTAAGAGCAGGCCAATAGTAATGTTGAGACACCCTAGCAACAGTCTTAGTTACACCAAGGTGGCCAGAAGTAGGAGAGTCGTGATTTTCCCCGAGAATACGTCGACGTTGTTCTTTAGGAACTACAATATGCCAGCTGTCTGAATCTGATCCTGCGAGAGGAGATATTTTCATACGTTTATAGAGACGATCGTCTTTTACGAACCACGAAGGAAATTTATTGGGCGAAGAAGAAACCCGAGTAACAATTTTGAGGTACCAAGGATCTTGGACTGGTAAAGTAATCAAAGAAGAAGAAGTAACATCAACACTATCCACTAACGAAACCGAACGAGAAAGCAAGTCAGGGACCACGTGTTCTTTGCCTTTGCGATGAATAATGGTGAAATTGTGTTGTTGTAACCGTAATGCCCATCGAGCTAAACGCCCAGAAGGGTTAGATAATTTATTTAACCAAACAAGAGAGTGATGGTCGGTGATCGCGTTAAAAGAACTTCCCTCGACATAGGGATTATACTTTTCAATAATCCATAGTAGAGCCAAGCATTCCCTTTCCGTCGTAGAGTAATTGTGCTCTGCCTTTGATAAAGATCGACTGATATAACTTATTACTTTTTCACCAACATCAGAGGTTTGACTTAGAACTGTCCCAATTCCGAAATTGGAAGCATCAGTTCGAATAATAAATGGACGAGTAAAGTCAGGACATGCGAGAATAGGAGAAGATACTAATTGTTCCTTGAGTGAATTAAAAGCGGGTTCACAATCGGACGACCAATTGAACAAAGCATTCTACTTGGTAAGAGCAGTTAGCGGAGCTACAAGAGAAGAAAAGTTAGGGATAAACCGATGGTACCAGGAAGCAACACCAATTACACGACGAATATCAGAGACAGTGGAAGGGGTAGGAAGAGAAAGAATAGCAACCCAAAAGGCATTCCCGTAAACTAGTACATTCCACGACCAGGTATAGTGAAAGCAAGTAAGAGGAATCTGCCAATAGGCTGAACGAATATCTAAGCAAGCCAAATAGCGAGCGTATCGAAGATGATCCAAAATTTCACTAATATAAGGAAGTGTATAAGCATCCTTTTCCGTAACAGCATTAACCTTTCTATAATCGATACAAAATCTATAAGACCCACCCTTTTTTTTGACAAGAGCGACCAAGGTCTAGTGAAAGGTTCTCTCCTAACTTCAACATAGTGTCCAACTCTTCATCAACGATTTTCTTGAAAGTGGGAGAAAGAGGCTAGTAACGCTGCTTTATTGGTTCAGCAGTCGTAGAGATCTTATGTGCAACTACAGGAGTGCATCCCAAGGACGAACCCATATGAGCAAAAGCATCCCCTAAGAGAGATTGTAGAGATGTCCGTTTAGCGGGAGAAAGAGCAGAAAAAGGAGTAATATGTTCCAAATAAATAGAAGCCAGTGTAGTATCGCTATTAAAAGACCAATGACCTGTTCTAAAGTCTGGTACGATGTTTATCAATTTCCAGAAATATATCCATAAAATCAATGGCCAATGTATCTACAAGTACAGTTTTAGAATCAACAGTAATAGTGAGAAGAACGCTACCTAAGATAGTGCACTTAACTCCATTAGCTAACGTGCAGGAAGTAATCGAACCCACAGATAATGAAACTCCTAAGCGACGGATTATACCCCATCATGAGTCTTCCAAAAATGTGCGAGAAGCACCAGAATCCAACAAACCTTCAAGTGAATAACCAAAGACACTAACATTAAGATAAGGACGTTCATCATTCCGAACACTAGCAAACACAAAATCTAAGGAAAACATTGTTGGTCAGACATACCAGCAAATGGAGAATCCGAGATTAAAGAAGGTACAGAATCTTCACCTCAGTTAGAAGATCCTAACGTAAGCTTCCCTGATTCTTATTAAAGCAATCAGGACAAGAAAGTTTGGTAACTCCTGGTTTACCACAACCATAACAGTGTTTACGCTGAGGAAGAGGACAGCGATGAGAGATATGTCCTACATTAGAACAATTCCAACAACGGATAGTAGAAGAAGGTTTAAAAGAACTAGCTGGAGCAAGCTGTGGCTCTACAAGTGTATGTTTAGGCCCAATATTCGAAATGGTAGAAGAATCGGATCAACAACTGACATAAGCTAAACTAGGTTCGAGTAAATTAGCAGTTTTCTTAGAAGCTGGAGGTTTAAATGAATCAATAGAAAATTTATTCTGTTCAAGACGTTTGCCTAAAGCCAATAATTGTGCTATAGAAGTAACTTCCTTACGTGTCAAAGCATTCTGGTAGAAAGGGGTTAAATTACGTCGAATATAATACAACTGTTTGTTCTCCGGTAGTGATATGGACAAGCGTTGAAATAAACTTTGCATGACAGCGACGTAGATGGTCATAGTTTCTGAAGAACCCGTAGTGCGACGTTTAATTTCTTCTACTAAACTTTCATCATAGTCGTAAGGTAGAAATTCAGCTTTTAGTAAGGACACTAAATCCTTCCAAGAGTTTAAGGAATTTTTGCGTGTACGAAACAATAACAAGGCTTTTCCCGTTAAGATTTCAGGAGCACCAGCAAAGAACATTGCATGAGAGAGACCGCGAGAGATACTCAATTCTTCTACACTTCTAAGAAAATCCAGCAGTGAAGAGGTACTATCTCCTGAAAATTTTAATCCCAATTTAGAAATTGAAGAGGATTTAGAAGTCGAAGCAAGTACTGGAAGTGACGTAGAGGCGGATGGTAAATCCTGTAAGGCATATGAATCAGAATCAGAAATCAAGTCAGGTACAGCATCATCTAAGTTCGTATTAGTGACACGAGGACTAGAAGAAGGTAATTGCGAAAATTCAGTGAAAGTATTTTTCTTTTTAATTTCATCTTCTGAAGTGGCTTTCATAAGTTCAGCACGCCGTTGTGCACGGAGAAACAAAGTAGGAAAACGTGGAAAGGAAGTGAGAGAGGTATCACCCGTAAACGTAGATAGGAATTCAGTAAGCTCACGAGGAGCAATAGTCAAAGTAGCAGCATCTTCTTCGAAGAGTATATGGTAATCGACAATACAGAGAGATTTGTTACAGTCTAATTTCAGAACATTATGAACATTTTTATGAAGGAGTTCAACACTCACATCACTAGGTAATCCCCTGGAAATCAATTCATACTGCAGTTCTAATTTAGACAAGCGATTTACATCCTTCTTCCAATTGATCGACATGATGATGTATGACAAGAATTAGGTAGTACAAATATAAAGGTAATAGATACACGACAACGAAAGTGAGTTTAAATTAAACCTGACACAGCAAAAAAACAATCTAAAGCAATTACTAGGTAATCGAAATCAATACCTCAATGTTAAAGTAAGAATTTGTTACAGCAGGGCCGCACGTTGGGTGCCAGAATTTGTAACGTGCACCGCTGTTGAGCACGTATGCAAAAAAAAAGGAAATATAAATAGGAAGGAGAAAGGCACTTCGACTGGCAGCTAGACGACACTTGGATGCGTGGGGAACATTCAGGTCCGAGAGAGAAAGGAAAGAAAGATATATATGTAGAACGAAGGACAGAAATTTTGGCGCCACGAGTTTTTAAGTAAAATACAAAAAAAGAGCCTTTTCGTCAAAACTCGAAACAGGGAAGGTAACTCACAATACGGAGAAGTAATTATATAATGAGATAGGTAGTTCGATAGGTTTCCTGTAAAAGAACGGTTATACATACACAAATTATATATAGATAGTACTAATCGACAAACTAGTACCAAAAACTTTTATTCCCAATAATGTAATTCCAAAAAAAATGACTGAATGTTGGAATTATCCTTTGTTTAAATTAAGAAAAGGTAGTACTTTTACAGTAGTTCGCTGTAATTATAATAAAAAAAACAATGAAATGAAGCATGTAACATACAGGTCAAATTAAATTAAATTAGGATGATCCCAAGCTAGTGAAGTTTGAGTTTATAATATCTTTTTAGTAAAACAAGAATAATTATATTTATAGCATCAAAATTGCCATTGCTAATTAAAATGCACAGGCTACCCGACAAATATTATATAGTTAATAACACAACAATAATACATAGAGCTCAACGATAAATGCATGTATCTATGGATAACCTATATTTATAAAAAGAAATAATATCTATGAATAAATTGAAATAGTATAATATTGACCTTGTTTTAACACTAATTCACCAAGCTGTGCATTTACAGAACTTTATAGTGTTTTTGCATTCACACACAAAGGTATATAATTATAGTTTAACTTAGCGCTGGGATTATTCCTTTTGTTGGAGTTAGTTACAGAACTTCGTGATATTCAGTACTATTAATTAAGGCACTTTCCAGTCAATGTGACATTTCACCAAAAGTGAGAAGCAGTTAGCAATCCATCCTATTGTGTAGGTAGTTATTGAACGAGTAAAAGTACATTTAAAGTCGAATCAAAATGGAGCTCTAAGTGGAGGTCGAACCTCTGTAATTTATTAAAATAAGACACTAGTAACCCCTTTGAATACATTACCTTCACGAGGTTCACAAAGTAGAAATTCCGAGATAAACTTAAGGCACTTTCCAGTCAATGTGACATTTCACCAAAAGTGAGAAGCAGTTAGCAATCCATCCTATTGTGTAGGCAGTTATTGAGCGAGTAAAATTACATTTAAAGTCGAAGTCAAAATGGAGCTCTAAGTGGAGGTTGAACCTCTGTAATTTATTAAAATAAGACACTAGTAACCCCTTTGAATACATTACCTTCACGAGGTTCACAAAGTAGAAATTCCGAGATAAACTTAAGGCACTTTCCAGTCAATGTGACATTTCACCAACAGTGAGAAGCAGTTAGCAATCCATCCTATTGTGTAGGTAGTTATTGAACGAGTAAAATTACATTTAAAGTCGAAGTCAAAATGGAGCTCTAAGTGGAGGTTGAACCTCTGTAATTTATTAAAATAAGACACTAGTAACCCTTTGAATACATTACCTTCACGAGGTTCACAAAGTAGAAATTCCGAGATAAACTTAAGGCACTTTCCAGTCAATGTGACATTTCACCAACAGTGAGAAGCAGTTAGCAATCCATCCTATTGTGTAGGTAGTTATTGAACGAGTAAAATTACATTTAAAGTCGAAGTCAAAATGGAGCTCTAAGTGGATACATTACCTTCACGAGGTTCACAAAGTAGAAATTCCGAGATAAACTTAAGGCACCTTCCAGTCAATGTGACATTTCACCAAAAGTGAGAAGCAGTTAGCAATCCATCCTATTGTGTAGGTAGTTATTGAACGAGTAAAATTACATTTAAAGTCGAAGTCAAAATGGAGCTCTAAGTGGAGGTTGAACCTCTGTAATTTATTAAAATAAGACACTAGTAACCCCTTTGAATACATTACCTTCACGAGTTCACAAAGTAGAAATTCCGAGATAAACTTAAGGCACATTCCAGTCAACGTGACATTTCACCAACAGTGAGAAGCAGTTAGCAATCCATCCTATTGTGTAGGTAGTTATTGAACGAGTAAAATTACATTTAAAGTCGAAGTCAAAATGGAGCTCTAAGTGGAGGTTGAACCTCTGTAATTTATTAAAATAAGACACTAGTAACCCCTTTGAATACATTACCTTCACGAGGTTCACAAAGTAGAAATTCCGAGATAAACTTAAGGCACTTTCCAGTCAATGTGACATTTCACCAACAGTGAGAAGCAGTTAGCAATCCATCCTATTGTGTAGGTAGTTATTGAACAAGTAAAATTACATTTAAAGTCGAAGTCAAAATGGAGCTCTAAGTGGATACATTACCTTCACGAGGTTCACAAAGTAGAAATTCCGAGATAAACTTAAGGCACCTTCCAGTCAATGTGACATTTCACCAAAAGTGAGAAGCAGTTAGCAATCCATCCTATTGTGTAGGTAGTTATTGAACGAGTAAAATTACATTTAAAGTCGAAGTCAAAATGGAGCTCTAAGTGGAGGTTGAACCTCTGTAATTTATTAAAATAAGACACTAGTAACCCCTTTGAATACATTACCTTCACGAGGTTCACAAAGTAGAAATTCCGAGATAAACTTAAGGCACTTTCCAGTCAATGTGACATTTCACCAACAGTGAGAAGCAGTTAGCAATCCATCCTATTGTGTAGGTAGTTATTAAACAAGTAAAAATACATTTAAAGTCGAAGTCAAAACGGAGTTCTAAGTGGAGGTCGAACCTCTGTAATTTATTAAAATAAGACACTAGTAACCCCTTTGAATACATTACCTTCACGAGGTTCACAAAGTAGAAATTCCGAGATAAACTTAAGGCACTTTCCAGTCAATGTGACATTTCACCAACAGTGAGAAGCAGTTAGCAATCCATCCTATTGTGTAGGTAGTTATTGAACGAGTAAAATTACATTTTAAAGTCGAAAGTCAAAATGGAGCTCTAAGTGGAGGTTGAACCTCTGTAATTTATTAAAATAAGACACTAGTAACCCCTTTGAATACATTACCTTCACGAGGTTCACAAAGTAGAAATTCCGAGATAAACTTAAGGCACTTTCCAGTCAATGTGACATTTCACCAAAAGTGAGAAGCAGTTAGCAATCCATCCTATTGTGTAGGTAGTTATTAAACAAGTAAAAATACATTTAAAGTCGAAGTCAAAACGGAGTTCTAAGTGGAGGTCGAACCTCTGTAATTTATTAAAATAAGACACTAGTAACCCCTTTGAATACATTACCTTCACGAGGTTCACAAAGTAGAAATTCCGAGATAAACTTATGTTTGTAATCAAAGTTTGGATATCGAGATATTTAAAAAATATCTTTCCTTAAAGTAGGTAGTTTTAAATTATAAGATAGCTGTGGTGATGGCTAAAAGTAAAGCAATTTTTTAAATACAGAAACAAAAAAAAAAGGAAGAGAGGCATAGCTGAACGCTTTTAATAACCTTTTATATCCGCAAAATGCGTAGAAATAAATAATACCAATTAATCATTTCTCATACTGAAGAAGAAATATTAATCCGACTTTCGTCGATGGATGTAATAAATCCAGAAATTATTTGATTCTTCTAGGTATTAAAGCATGGCTTGCACCAATTTGAACAGGTACAGATACCAACTGTAACCCGTGGTTCCAAATTCTAAAAATGTGTGTTAAGTAAGAGTGACCATCAACATTAAATATTAAATGATTTACTTTAGGAAAATAACATAATGAGAACAACGTTAAATAAGTAGATAATAGGAACAGCAGTGAGCAAATGCTTAAATAATGTAACATCCGAAATAATGGATGTTACAAATGTCATAATCAAATAGCAAGTTTAACAAAATTATGATGTACGTGTAAAGTTGTGAAAAAGTTTAACTTGAAATTAATAAAAGCATCCACAAATAGAAACTTGGCATCAATTAAAATCCAGTCAAATCTAACAAAGAAATAGCTTTGTTAATAATTGTAAGTATTATTTTACGGTGAATATACAATGTAGGACGTTCACTATAATTTTAAGTTTTAATTTTAACTACGTATGGTAAATTATACTGCTGTGGTAATTTAACATGTAATTGGTAAAGCATTTACTTCTAGGTCTAAGAAAAAGCACAGCAAGAAACCTAGACATACCAAAAGTTAAAATCAAAATTATAACGTACCGTTGCATCTATTTTTAATTATAAAATGCCAAAACCTATTTAAACGGAGATTTTCTTCTTGCCGAAGTTATTAGGATGTTCATGTATCTCAACGTAGGTTCGTTGTAAACGAACATAATTATGAATTTGTTTTGACAATATTCCCATATTATCGAATTTAACGTCATTTAAACTATTTAAAGCACGCTCAGCTATCATAGATTTCTCTGGCTAACCTAATCAACAAAATGTCATATGTTTTTTACGTCTTGTATCAAAGTTATGTTTTGTGGTTCCAATGTATACTCTTCCAAAAGAACAAGATAACTTATACAGTTCGGAAGATGATAATGGGTTTGAAAGATGTTTAGGTGACCTTAAACGTTCTTTAATTTTTCTTCTTGTAGGTTTAAAAACTGTCATGGTTAATTAGGATTTTTCCATTTCTATCTGTTAGTTATAAAAGGAAGAAAAGCTGTACCAACATTGAGTACTGATTACTCTTTATGGTTATGTCTATCAGGTGTAATAACGTTACTAAATGAATATCCATTAGCTTATAGCAATTTTGTTAAATATTTATATTCACCCTTGAAAAATTTAAGATCATAAATCCAATTTGCTCGATCCACTAACTTAATTATACCAATTTCTTGACATGGATGGTGGTTTGATAATTTATGAAGGCATCTTATCAGTATGTGTCGGCTTTCTGTAAACCTGAAAGGATAGTGAAAAGTCAGTTTTAGATATTAGTATGTCACGAAATGGTAAACCTTCATTAGTTTCCTTTTCCATAGTAAACTGGATGCTTGAATGTATACCATTTATAAACATTCATGTAGTTCTTCTGCTCCATGTCTCCAAATAGCAGATATGCCATCTATGTATACCAAACTAAAGGTTTTTAAAGTACATTTTGTAACGCTAATGTTTCAAGTTTTCCCATGGAAAAATTAATTATAACAGGACTAATTAGGCATTTTCAAGTGACGTCCCTGATGTTGGACAACTTTAACACACGTTCTTATGGTTTGTGAATGTTTTCTGACAGTTTTATCGAAAATCGTAGGCGGTGAAAATATTTCTGTGCTAATACTTGTAGATGAGGATTGTATTGATACAATTTAGCAGAAATACGTGAATGAAGTCAACAATTATCCTATATAATATTGAAAAGTTTGTGCGATTTGTAGGTTAGTTATCAAACTTGTCAAATTACAAGAATTACATTCAAGATAAGGCTCTTTTCGCGATGATATGTTAAAATGTGTATGTTATAGATTCGTTACTACACTTAAATACGAAGCTATAAGGCTTTCAATATAATATTTTTACAAAATTAATTGAACCTTATAACAAAAGAGCAACACAAGCAGTTATTACAAATAAGTTCAATCATTTTTTGATAGTGTTAATAAAACTCAGCTTCAAGTTAGATTTTACTTTGTTTGGTTATACCATGTTAGTATCCCAACTATTTCTACAATTTTCTATTCGTCAATAAATGTTAATGTACTTTCGACTATGTAAATCTATTCTATGGATTTAAAGAGACAAATTAATAAAACAGTGCCACCTTGTTTTAAACAGGCATTTGGCAATACAATCACCATAACTATATATTGCTTTGAAATTAAATTGCAAAAGACAAAGAAATTGGAAATAAAATGCACTTGATCTACCTATAAACATCATAACAGTATCAAAGTTCTGATAGGGATGACACCAGCGGGCGCGATATTTTATTTTCACAAGCAGATGGTGGAATCACTTAAAGCCATTTTTCTGGAATTTACCAAACTTTACATGGGCTTTACTTTATTAAAGCAAGTAACAAAATACTCACAAATTTTTATTTCAATGTCGTAAAGGCACGAATACGTGTTCATAAAATCTAACCCAACTATAATATACACGAATAATGTTCACACACAGCAAAACACGTAGGTTCCTATTAAACGTTAACACAAGTTGTTCAAGATCAGCTGTTAGAGGCGGAGCTTGTGACGTCAGTGTGACGTACTTGAAAATGCCCAATAGGGCTACCCATTGCTACACCATCAAGCTGTTCATAGAATTTATTATTCCACTGAAAATAAGTCGTAGTAAGACATCATCTTCCGGAATGTATAAGTTATCTTGTTCAAGCGGAAAAGTATACATTGGAACCACAAAACATAGCTTTGATACTAATATCAGGACTCAGTTTGATAATATGGAGGTATTGTCAAGACAAACTAATTAGTATGTTGGTTTACAATGTGAAGCTATTGAGTTATATGAACATCCTAATAACTTCAATAGGCAAGAAGAAAATCTCCTTTTAAGAAGGTTTTTCATCTTATAATTAAAAAATCTGGAGTGACTCCACTCCATTTTTATGATCCAAATCCGATGTGATCACAAAAATCCAAATATTCTGTTTAGGCTAAAGTACACCTCGGACCTTATGTCTAACTCTGTCTAATCTTGCCAATTACAATACAAAAATATTAATCTTCTTTTCCATTGAGCTCAGCAACGAAATCACCTCCAATTTCACCCGGAAGTACTTTGCTTTTGCGCTGTCTCTTCATGTCAAAAACATATAACGCTGTTTTTGATATCTCCTTCCCTTTTTTGCATACGAGTCATACTCTCAATCCTCGTACAAATTTCTTGAGCGATTTGTAAATACTGCACGTTACACTTAAGTCAGTCGTGCTTTGCAATGCTTTACTGCTTTTCTCTAAACATAAAATATCATACTATAGACAGAGCAAGAGAGCTCTTGTGAGATTTTTTTCTTCAGGGTCATCGACTATTTTTTCTAAAAGCGTCGTGGTAGCTCCAATAATTAAGTACAAGAGCTCTTACTGCATGTTACCTAGCAGCCCATCTAATGCTATTCAATTTTACTGAACTTTCTACCATTTCCCACGTTGGTGCAGATGCACTCAGAAAGACGTATATTTCTTGGATGAACTTGAACAATTTAGTAACCTGCAAACAGCAGACTGATGCATGAGCACCAACCAAATTCAAGGAATGGAGCGTACTCAGCTAAGCTGTTATGGTTTTTTATGAGACCTAGGTTTTATGGCAAAATGGAAAATTTAATGTTTTCTTTTGTTTTTGACTTATAGCTAAACATCGATAGTTCTACACTTTTTTCAAGGCATTTTATCTCGCTTAATACTATTATACTGATATATTTCTTTAACGGTACTTATATATTGGCAAGTGCCAGATTGAGTGGCGTGCTTGGAAGCTGATAATAAAGGTATTAGTTGATGCAAACCGGCGAATAACAACACGTGAGTTCGGTGAGAGGTTAATTTTATCAAATTCAACTGTTTATGACTACTTGAAAGGCCTAGGTTTAACCTCGAAGCTCGATATATGGGTTCCCCATGTTCTCACGGTGAGAAATTTGTGTCGTCGCGTTGACATCTGTGATTCACTTGTCAAACGTCACGAAAATAATCAATTTTTGAAGCGCATCCTTACTGGGGACGAAAAATGGGTTGTAAAGGGTTTTCCAATAAGAGGTGTTATTTTGATATTCAAAGAAAAATGGATTTTTTTGTGATAATTGATCGGATGTTTATTTCATTATAAAGAGGAAGGTATGCCGTTAATAATGGAAAACAATATCAGCCAAATGGCTACCACGACCACGCTTACAGGACCATATCCTTTTCATGAAATTTTCCATAACCAAATCGCAAAGTGGCTGCCCTATGTCATCGATAGTCTCACGAATTCCATCTTTGAGGTCTTGAATCGACGCTGGGCTGTTGGCGTAGACCTTATCTTTCACGTGGCCCCAAAGAAAGAAGTCGCAAGGTGTTAAATCACAAGATCTCGGTGGCCAATTGTGATCACCTCTTCGAGAGATAACACGGTCCGGAAACTTTTCCCGCAAAAGATCAATGGTTTCGTTGCTTGTGTGGCACGTAGCGCCGTCTTGTTGAAAGTAAACGTTGTCCAGATCAATACCATCCAATTCCGGCCATAAAAAATCATTAATCATCTCTCGATAGCGCAATCCATTCACCGTAACTGTTGCTCCAGCCTCATTTTCGAAAAAGTAAGGCCCAATGACCCCGCCAGACCATAAACCGCACCAAACAGTCACACGTTGAGGATGCAGAGGCTTTTCAACAATAACTCTTGGGTTTTCCGAGCCCCAGATGCGACAATTTTGCCTGTTGACGTACCCACCGAGGTGGAAATGGGCCTCATCAGTCAAGATGATTTTTCGATGGAATTCCGGATCATTTTCATGCATTTCAACGACCCAATCAGCAAAGACACGACGTTGTTGATGATCGGTCGGCTTGAGTTCTTGTGTTAACTGAACTTTATAAGCCTTAAGACCCAAGTCTTTATGCAAAATACGGTGTAATGACGTTTGTGGAATGCCCAATTCCAAAGAACGACGAGGAATGGACAAACCTGTGTTTTCTTCAACACTTTGGGCTACAGCAGCAATATTCTCAGTTGTTCTTGAGCGACGTGCACGGGTTTTAATCTTTACATCATTAACTTGTCCCAACAGCTCGAATTTGTTCACCAATTTCTGTATTGCGGTCCGACAAGGTGCTTCACGACGACCCAAAAATGTTTTAGTTTTCCGAACCGCCTCTGCCAAATTTTCACCATTTTTATAGTGAATTTTAATAATTTCAATGCGTTGTTGAAGCGTGTATCGTTCCATTTTTATTAATCGCGTAGTTTTTACTTGTCAAATGTCAATAAATGACAGCTTCAAAAGTGACATCTACCGAAATAACGGGCTATTCAAAATAATACCTCTTATTGGAAAACCCTTTATATAACAATGTCAAACGCAAGAGATCATGGAGCAACAAAGATGAACCGGATCAAAGCATTTCAAAAGCCAATACCCATCAAAAAAAGGTAATGCTGCCTGTTTGGTGGGATTTCAAAGGAATCGTTTTTTTTTAGCTGTTACCGGATAACACAACAATTCATTCGGAAGTCTACTGTTATCAGCTGGACAGAAAACAGAAAAGGCCAGAATTAATCAACAAAAAAGGTGTAGTGTTCCACCAAAATAATGCGTGACGTCATACAAGTTTGGTAACTCGCCAAAAGCTTTTGTAGCTTGAATGGAACACTGCTACACCCACCATATTCTACAGATCTGGCACCTTCGGATTATTATTTGTTTCAGTCACTGTAAAATTTTTTAGGCGGTAAAACCTTTACTTCAAATGAGAAGGTCAAAAATCACCTAGATCTGTTTTTGCCTCAGAGTGAGTTCGTGACTTTCACTACCTTGGTGTTTGTTGGGTGGCGCACCTTGTATATTAAACTTGGTTGGTGTCTAAAAAATTTATTGGCACAATAATATAAAAATAAAGCCATTCTGAAACAGGAAGTAATAATAATAAATAAAATTAGCTCTACTGGATTCAATAAACAAATAAAACTTAAACTGGAAACTATTCTGGTCCTGATCATGTGCTGTTAACTGGAGGGACGGCACTGCCTGGATTCTCCGGGAGTCTCCACTGTGAATGACGTTTAGAAGTATAAAATTAAATTATATGCTGTGTTACCGTATTGATTGCTTTGCGACTAAATACAGGGTGTCCCAAGATATTTGGACACATTTTGATCATGAATGCTGCCTAAACGGAAAACGATAGAAACGTGTAGTTTTCACTGGTGTACTTGATTTAGCCCAAAGTTTTATTTTAGCTATAAAATAATTTTTTCCCACGAATACAAGGTGTTTTAAAAAAATTGCCATTTTTTAAAACGAAAATAATAAAGTTTTTTAAATATAACAACCTGTATATTTTGCTGTCATCTAGAAGATGTAATCTTCTGCTTTATAAAAATGTATAATATGGTACTATTTACTCCAAAAACAAAAGAGTTATATAAGTTTATATAGGTACACCTACTGTATACACGTAGGTTAGGTATACGTTTTGCTGATTAATGCTTCTAAACCAAAAATTATAAAAATATGCCCTTGCTCGGATCCATAGGGCTCTGGAAGAGGTCAATGACGTCACTGTAAAAAAAAGTATTACGTAAGGTACTATTGTCTAAATGTACTGGGTTGTTCATTTAAAAAACCTAAAACTTTTGGCAAATTGTATCTGACTGTGCTGATTAAAATGTATGCAGTCGGTGCATAAAAACTTACATAACTCTTTTATTTTTGGAGTAAATAGTACCATATTACACATTTTTAGAAAGTAGAAGATTACATCTTCAAGATGACAGCAAAATATTTAGGGTGTTATATTTAAAAAACTTCATTATTTTCGCTTTAAAAAATAGCAATTTTTTTAAAACACCTTGTATTCGTGTGAAAAAATTGTTTTATAGCTAAAATAAAACTTTGGGCTAAATCAAGTACACCAGTGAAAACTACACGTTTCTATCGTTTTCCGTTTAGGCAGCATTCATGATCAAAATGTATCCAAATATCTTGGGACACCCTGTATATTGATTACCGTGAAAATACAAAAAAACACGTGTAGTGAATTATGTATGTTGTGAATGTTTCTAATGGAATTAATTACTGTTGGGTATTACGTTTATTCTGGTGGATTATATATAAAAGTTAAGGTGCTTTTAATGAACAGCTGATTCACAAAAGTTTCTTTAATTGAATGAGGCTGTAAGATCAGGAAATCAATAATTAGGGGTTGGAATTTATACGAAATGTTTTGAATGTGTTTGTAAATACAGGTGTTTATATACCGGGAGTTTTGGTTATTTGTAAACTAAATCTGGTTTATAGAATAAATGGTAAAGAATGTAGGTAACGGTGTTAAGGGAGGCTTACTAGTGTGAGAAATGATTAATTGTTCGGGGGATAACCACCGTCCAACTAATAACGTCTAACAACAACTCTGGGGCGTATAACACCACCAAGAAAACCGTGTTCAGGGTTATGTTTTACTCTTGTTTGATGGAGTAGTAACCACCGCCAACCTAAAGACGTCTCATCCTGGCAAACTTTAGGTACCCTTCTCGGGGAGTGTAAACGCCAAAAAGACTGTATCAAAGAATGCTTATATCACAATTGGAGTTGGGTATATGATTGTGTCTGGTAACGGGGATTCAGGTAAATTGGGAATAGTAATAATAATCGGGATACTGGTTGAGATGTTGTTTCTAATAATATTAGAAATATTAAGAGTAGGGAACTATAAGTGATGCTGGTCAGGTTGGTCAGGACAGGTTAATAATAAACGTCAATGGTTGCTGGTGAGGTTAAACGTTCAAAGTTAAAAGTGCAGTGTAAGTTAAGTAAAAGTGAGAATGTAATAAGGGCGGCCTGGTATTTATAGGTAATTGGGATGGAGTGGGAAAGAAGTGTACAATTTATATCATTTATTAACAATGATGAAACAGTTGTGGGAGGAAATAGGAAATAAGTTTTGATAGGAATTATTTACTAGGATAGGAAAATTTTTCAGGACCTTAAACAATTCTTAAAGAGTTTATTACTACTGAGGACGATAACTGTAACTTAACCCTTTAACGACCACTGGTCGTGAAACCTTCCATCAGACGATTAAGTTCATAATGGTAGCATACTGTACTAGAACTTACTCCTTATCGTCTCTAGCGTAGTGTAGTTATGCTGGGGACGTCCACTGCTGAATTTCATAGCCATTCGTATATGATCGAGGTCATTAGTCGGCTGTGAACATGATTGTGGTAGAAACTCCTACCAACAGACCTTTGAGTACATAAATTCTACGAGTTTACTTAAAAACGTTTTTGTGTGCTTGTTTACATTATTATTTTGATAAAGTATATTGTGCTGAATAGAATGATTATGTATAATTATTCATATGTTAACATTATTTGTGGATTTTTGTCGAAAACTACATATAGTTTAGCTGCAAAAAATTTTAGTGTATTGTAAAAAAATTATTAGGTTAGTTTTGATATTCAAAAAAAAAGATTAAATGTTATTGCGTCTGAAAGTTATTAACTATTTATGTAAATGATTTATAGTATGAAAAAATATTAATATTTTTATTTTTGTTTTGAGATATTTCTTAGGTTTTTTTATTTCAGCTAATATGAAAAGGAAAGAAAATTATCGTGAATGCATGACAAACATAGACCATTATCAGATGAAGAATTGTTGGCTGCCTTTCATGAAATAACGGATGAGCAGGCAGAAAATTCTGATAACGGTGGTGATTCAGATGGTGATGGTATATTTGAACAAACCTCTTCAACTACAACGAGGATTTCCGCAGTATCTACTCCTGAGTTATCTTCTGTTGCGGCCCTTAATTTATTACCTGAAAGCGCTCTCCGATGTAGTCGATTAACCGAATGTTATTCTACAGCCTCTCCTTCCCCGACTAGGAAAGTTCCTGCAGTTTATAGTAAAGATTCAATAGAGTCCGATTGGGATTTGGATGATTCTGTAGGTGACCCTTCATATCTACCAGAGGTTGTGCAGCCATTATGTCCATTACTGGATTCCGAAGAGTCCGAAGCGGAGGATGAGCTAGTGAAAGAGAGCGTTCCAGAATTTAAGTGGACAAAGACAGGCAGTTTGCCCAAAAGATTCAAGGATCTAAATTTGTTGAGAACATACACCCTAATTGTGGTATTGTAACAGAAGAACCAATAGATCACTTCACAACCTTTTATACAGGAATTTTTATAGTAAAAATTGTGGAGGAGTTCAACATATATGTGCTGCCATTTCAAAGACACTATTGGTCAAAAATCCTAATTTCCACAACGCACGAGCTGCTAATATTTTTTCAAGGCAGAGATTTTTGCAAATCCTTAGATTTATTCATTTGAACTACAAAAATGCCAATACGAGGTACTCCAAACTATGACAAGCTATATAAAATTAGACCAATGTTAGTTCATGTTAAACAAATCTTTAAAGAATCATTCACACCAGGTCGCCAGCTATCAGTCGACGAGAGTATGGTAAAATTGAAAGGGTGCTGATCATTAAAACAATACATGCCCAATAAGTGCATAAGAATTGAACTGGATATGTCTATTCTTTTTAAAGTATATCAAGGGAAAAGTAAATTCGTCAATGAACACACTCATGGTGAACGTGCTGTTCTAACTCAGGCCGAAAATTTTAGGAATCAAGGACACTGTATATATTTTGATAACCTTTTACCACGATTCCGTTGATGAATAAATTATCTGAAATTGAACTTTTTGGTTGTGGCACAATACGTCCAAACCGTATGCATTTTCCAAACGAACATCTGAACGTGGACAAAGGAATACCCATGAATCATTCACATTTTGCCATGAATGACGATATATCGGTATATAAATGAAAGGACCGAGGTATAAAATGTGTGACAGTTTTCAGTAATATGCATAATGTAGCAGAGATAGGCGAAGTTCTCAGAATCAATAAAATTGGCACTCGCGATAAAGTTTTGTGTACTCAGTCTATTGTGGACTATAACGAATTTATGGGTGGCGTAGATTGTTTTGATCAGCGAAAAACAGGCGCTGGTGGATGAATCTATTTTTCTTTTTTACGGAGGCGTCAATTGCAAACGCCTATATTTTGTATAAGGAAACACTCAAAATCAACAATCTATGAAAAAACCAATGTCTCATTTGCAGTTTAGAACAAAATTAGCTGATCAATTGATTTCGAAATTCTGTTCCCGAAAAAAACAAGTGCCTCCAAGAGCTGTAGATTCACTGCAAGGTGCCGAAAAAACGTCATCTAGACGATGTAGACATTGTGCGAAAACTGGAAAGCAGAAAAGGAGTAGCTCTCAAATGTCAAAAGTGTCAGGTGGCGCAGTGCGTTCATGGTTTTGTACCATATCATGTATAATATTTTTCTTTTCCACTAAGAGCTCTGTTTTTTTTTTCATATATTGTTTAGCTTTAATGTACTACTACTGGTATAACTGTTATACCAGTGGACTTTTCAGGTATACAGGGTGGCAAAATCTCACTACGTTGTGTGGGTAATTTTGTTATTATAAGAGATACAAAGCTGGCTAAATTAGCAAAGTTCGGCAGAATTACATGAAGATTTAGAACCCGGGTTGAAAATTGACCCTTGATGCCAATTTTCCGATTTATTTGAGAAAAACTGAAAATCGTTAAAATTTATCAATCAACATTGGCTCATCAGTTATTAAAAATACAGTGAAATCTAAAAGAGGTTTTTAATAGATAATTTTAAGATTAATTAGATGCACTACTCAAAAAATTTTTTGAATCACTGCTTTTTTTAAATACCAACCATAAGCGAAAATTAGCTTATTGAATCCCTTATTTTTTTTCTGACTTCAACGATATAAAGTTTTGTTTATGTAATTTTAATAATAATTCGTAAACTTCAAAAATTAAAAAAAATGATTTATTTAAATACATCGTTAAGGCTATGATAAAACAGTTGAAAATCATTAAAAATAAAACAAAAACGACGGGAAAAATTCTAATTTTAAAGTAATTCTACAATTATTAAAGTTTAATTTTAACACAATTTAAGATCAAAACAAATTTTCAAAGTGACAGCTGTTACGTTGTAAAGAAAAAGGAAAAGGGCATGTATTTCATTCCTTTCCCGAGGGGGAGGGCGGGCTGCTCGAGCTTTCCGAGCTCCTTCAGGCACAATCATGGATTCCCAGCATACATACATACATTACGTACATATGCATGGTGGGATTAAGGATGGGTGTGGTCAGGATAGGATCGGAAGGAACGGAGTTAGGGTTCTGAGGGGGAAAATACTAGCCGCATATGGTGAACATATACGCAGTTACCATGCCACCGGAATGGAACCTATTACCTCCCGAATGCTAAGCAGGTCGTGTCACCACTACGCTACCAACTCGGTTCGTTACGTTGTACGCAAAGTTGACAACGTTTCGTAATGTTATTTTGAACTTTTCGTAACGTGGCGTTTCTTACAGAATTAATATCAATAGAAATCTTTTCTTTTAAATTATCTATAGCAGTTGGTTTTTCTTTGTACACCTTGTTCCCCACAAAAAGAAATCTAACGGAGTAAAATCCGTTGATCTCGGGGGCCAAAAGATTGTACCACGTGTTGCAATTGTATTTGTAAATCTTTTACTCAAGTAATCCATAATCTCTAATCGAGTTATGCGTTGGAGCTCAAAATTTTCGTTGCAGAAATGAGGTGCTAAGATTTTTGTACCAAGAATTCCACATCAAACGTACGGTGAAGGAAGTGATATAGCTGGGTTTGTTAGTGCAGGCTCGAAAAACTACAGCTATAACCTGTTTTCAACCAGTGATCAGGGAATTAAATCGTTGCGTAAAGTGAAGGGCATTACCTTAAACTATAAAAACTCTCGCGTTATAAACTTTGAATCGATGAAGAGTATGGTACTTAGTAATAGTAAAGACTCTCTTTTCGAAGTACGTGTGTGTGTGTGTGTGTGTGTGTGTGTGTGTGTGTGTGTGTGTGTGTGTGTGTGTGTGTGTGTGTGTGTGTGTGTGCGTGCGTGCGTGCGTGCGTGGTGTGTGCGTGGGTGCGTGTGTGCGTGTGTGCGTGTGTGCGTGTGTGCGTGTGTGCGTGTGTGCGTGTGTGCGTGTGTGCGTGTTTGCGCGTGTGCGCGGGTGCGCGGGTGCGCGGGTGCGGGTGCGGGTGCGGGCGCGGGTGCGTGGGCGTGGGCGTGGGCGTGTGCGTGCGCGTGGGCGTGGGCGTGTGCGTGCGCGTGCGCGTGCGCGTCGCGTGCGTGCGCGTGGGTGTGGGCGTGGGCGTGTGCGTGCGCGTGCGCGTGGGCGTGGGCGTGGGCGTGTGCGTGCGCGTGCGTTCGTGCGCGTGCGTTCGTGCGTGCGTGTGTGCATATGTGTGTGCATAATTGAGTATACGGATAAATCATGATTGCATAGAAAAGAGAATATGTCCGTATAAAAGCATCGGGTAGAAATTTTTATTATTTCGACTAATAATTTTCATTTGTATTGTTATTAGTGTTATTAAATATTTGTATGTAGTTATTTTAACATGATTCCATAACAATAGTTTATGTAATCTCAAGATTCAAATTATTTAAAGTAATTTTGCATTAGCAAAATTTTTAAAATATCTGTAAGTATTCTGAATGTAAATTTATACGTACAATATAAATGCTAAATACGAGTAGCAGTAATCAGGTTTTGTGTATTACTTTCTAAATTAGTTAATGATCGGAAAGCAATAGCCAGTTTATATCCAGCCATTCATAAAACGTGTTTAGTGAGACTACATGTGGATACGTTGTATAAAAAATATTTCAGTTCAACATATGGTTATTATTAGAACAGCTAAAAGAAAAAACACTTCTGAAGGTAAGCGTATTATTTTTAATATATATATAAGTAAAAAACATATATATATATATATATATATATATATATATATATGTTTTTTACTTGATATTGCTAACAAAAATGTCGATAAAGATTTTTAAAATGTATTATTACTCTTATAGGATCACGTCATAAAATCAGGTCTACAAATAGTTAGTACGTATTCATGGATTTTAAACTTGCAGTTATTGTTAATTCGCGCATAATAATAAAACCATTAAAACATTTTGCCTTTTATTACCATTATATCAGTTTGATATTCTTAAAAACATGTTAATTTAGTTTAACTCTATGTTATACGTTTCTATGAAACAATTTTGTGTGTATGTAATTGAACATGCAAATAAATCAGACATAATTTTCCGAATGTATAGGTGGTGCCTGTTTAGAAAGAGAGAATCTGCCTATGTAAAAAGTATCATTGCATTAAGGTAGAAATTATTTATTATTTCACGTCATATTTAATTTAGACTTTAATGTATTCAGTTGTGAATTGTAATCTGGTTTCCGCAAACTGTAAGACATGATTTCGGTTGATTGATTGAGATTGATTTGATTGATTTGATCGAGCATTGATCGAGATTGATTAATTAATTAATTAATTGATTTGTTTGTGAGAAAGAGCCGAAAGAGAGAGAGAAACGGATAAACGAGATAGAGCAAGAGAGAGGTGTGCATGATCAACTTCTATTATAGAAAATGTTCATTAGTCTATACGCCACTAGGCCACTAGATGGCGCTATAATCAATTTTAACTCAAAGGGACAGGCCTGATACAAGTCCTGTCTTACAAGACTAGGGCTACCTTATTAAAATACATTTTTTTTATGACGGGGCGAAGGCCTACAACTGTAAGATTAAGTTAAAACCCACATACAATTGCTCCAAGGGGGGGGGGGGGGGCACGATAGGAGTCAAGGCCCAAGAGCTAGTTTCTGCACTTATATATAAGGTTAGGGCCCCATACCATTACCAACCAGAGGGCCGCGACAGGGGAGCGAAGGCTCGAGAACAAGTTTTGAAGATCTACACGTGTTTTACAAGTTGGCATTAGGGCCCCCTTATTTCAAATTTCCCTGCTAAGGGACCACGACAGGGGCGCAGACCATAACACAAGATCGAAGGCTTACATGGTACTTCTTACACTTGTCTTACACGTTAGCATTAGGATCCCCTTATTATAATACTATTTTCAGCCAAGGGGACCGGGGCGCTGACCTAACACAACTTCTTATATCTGTCGTATGTGTTAGCATTAGGGCCTCTTATTAGAACATTGTACGTGCACGCGTTTGCCTACCTTCTAGGGGCTAAACTGCCAAATAGGAGGTAATTAGGGTAAAAATTCCATCAAGGGGTTAAAAATGGCTGCCGAAAAGAAGCCATAGGTGTGAACCGACAAAAAAGTTCTTAACACAACCAAAAGGGCTCTAATTAGGGTGAAAATTCCATCAAGGGTTTAAAATGGTCTCCGAAAACAAACCATAAAATAAGGCCGACAAAAAAATTGCTGTCAAAAGACCATAATTAGGAATGAAAATTTCATCAAGGGGTTGCAAAAGGCCTCCGAAAAGAAACCATAGGTGTGAAAATCAAGGGGCTGAAAAAGGCCTCCGAAAAGAACCATAGGGGTGGAAAATACGGTCTCCCACGTGGCCGACCGTGGGAAATCCCCAGGTCAAATGACGTCACAAAAGTGAAAGGTGAGGTGCCCCACTTCTACTTTTGACTATGCGTTAGACCATTGTTTTTACTGAAAGATTTTCAGTTGTTTTATCATAGCCATAGCAATGTATTTGATTAAATGATTTTTTTTATTTTTGAAGTTTTACGGATTATTATTAAAATTAGATATACAAAACTTTATATCGTTGAAATCAAGGAAGTTAAGAATCCAACTTTCGCTTATGGTTGCTATTTAAAAAAAGGTAAGTTGGGGTTGTAACTCAAAAAGCAGTGATTAAAAAAATTGAGTAGTGCATCTAATTAATTATTACTTATTGTTATGTAATTATTAATTATCTGTTTAAAACCTCTGTAGGATTTTACTGTATTTTTAATAACTAGCGAGCTAACGTTGATTGAAAATTTTAGGTTTTCTCAAATAAATCGGAAACTTGGCAACAATGGTCAATTTTTCTAAATCCTCATGTAATTTTGCCCAACTTTGCTAATTTTACCAACTTTGTATCCCTTATAATAACAAAGTTACCCGTACAACGTAGTGAGATTTTTGCCACCCTGTATGTCGTGGATGTCCACTGGTAAAACGGTTTACCAACAGTTCGAACCTGTTCGAAAAAAAGTTTGTAATAAACGGTACTATCAATCTAGCCTTTCTATTGTAGTTGATTTTAGAAAAAATACTTTTGGGTGTTAAAGGGTTAAATACAAAAATACACTATTAAAAACCCAAGAAAGCTATTTTATTTATAAATAATTTAATCGCAGCAAGATTTGTTTATCGAATAAATACCAAAATGTACCTCAATTACAATCAAAAATTGATCCCCTAATCAAATTAAACATTCAGCTTGAAACCAAATGAAATCTTACTATGTTAAGGATACATTATAATTAATTATTAAGTACGTAACAGTGATCTAACTACGAATTAATTACTAATTGAATTAATGCCACAATTCAAAAAACTGTATCGCAGGTGTAATACCTTGCAAATAACCGCTTACAATAAATCTCGGGTGGTCTCAAATTACAAAGAGCGCCACTATTATCAATGCGGTTTTTTTGGGTTCTAATGACACTTTATTGTCACATCCGGTAACCATACGATCATATACCCATCTTTAATCGTCACAACTAAGTACATACTGACGTGTCTTTAAATAATCGTGAGAACAGAGTCTAAACTTTAAAAAAATAACATAAATTAGAACTAATCTTTCCCTTTTGCAGTTGAGTTGAAACAAAAGCATATTTAATTTTATGATCTAACGTGCCCCAAACAATTTTAAATGTTTTTTACCATTGGTCTAAATTATTTTATTAACTACCTATATACTTTTAATATTTAATAAGTATAAAGACGAATGATAAATCGTGGATTTTTCCACATTGAGTTAAATAAAAATGCAAATAAGTAATAAAAACGTATAGTTTAATGTAGTCATTTCGAGTAAGCATGTCAAATATAAATTTTATTAAGTTTAAATAATGAGGAAATGTAAACATTTGCGTGTTACATGCCATTAGACAAAGAAACAACATATCCTCAATTTATTGCTAAAACCCCTACATTTTCCTTTGTACCGTGATTTATTCATTACTATGTATTTATATTCATAAACCGGACGCTTTTAATTTTCGAATTTTCGAAAACAAAATAAAAGTTAATTTAGTCAATGCTATACATAAACAGGCTATATATAAACGTGATTGGGTTTAATAGTTGAAAATCTTAATAAAAAATAATTAAATTCGAAGGAATTCGTTTAAAGCAGCGTCAGTTTGGATAGATTAAAAAAATTATGTGATATAAATTAACATAATTTTTCTGTTCTTGTAAATAAGGCGCCATTTGATGTTACTGTTAGTTATAGATAAACTGAGAAAGAATAAAAAAGTTGCTTAATTTACTTCACGTAATGGTAATCAATAATGGAAAAACTGACAAAAGTTATTAAGAACAATGATAGTGGTCGATTGGAATTTTGCAGGTGTAATAACAAGATGATTGGATGTGATTGTTTGAAGGAACAACAATGATTTACAGTTAGTGGTTTTTGATTTGACCACATTAAGCACGCGTTACAATACACAGACGAAGGCATTTCTTTTCTTATTATTGATTGAACACGAACAAATTGCAATTTAAAAACCATTCATCGGTTCTTTGTTACTATATACACAAGAATGATCTTCATTTCTTTACTTGACAATTATTATTGGTTTTTGTTATTTGATAGATCATCGTCATTATTTCGGGATACAATTTAATAATAATAATACAATAATTATTATTGAAATTTACTAATTTGGTTTGGAATTTTATAGAAACGTAAATCTATTTTGGAAAAATTTGTCTTAATGGGCACGTAGACGATTACTTTGGAATATAAGATCGAGAAAATTCGACATCCTGAGTTTTACAATTCCAATTGCTCGAAATTGTTAAGCGGAACGTAATTTTAATATCCTTTACTGCGTCATTCTACTAATGCGTCTTTAAACTATGTTGCCAACACAGTAGATTTCACTTCTCATATAAGGTAAAGTAGCCTAATAAAAGACCCCTTTTCAAAAAAAATTATAACTTTTGACAAATAAGAATATTTTGCGAACTTCAACACGTTTATTGAACAATACCATACTTCCTACAAGAAAGAATAAAGTACGATTTGCTTAAAACTTACCAAAAAATAAACTTAAACAACAATATGCAAAAAATAGCATCACTCTCATTAGCGATTCCTGGTCCCTTATTAGGACATGTATATAGTTAGCATCTTCTGCACCCGGGGGTGCAATGTTATAATAAGATAATAATAAATAAGTGTGTAAATGTTCTCAAAATAAATCGTTAAACTAACCAGAGATCCAAAACACTCAATAAAAGATAATGCCGTTTGATTATGCTCAGAATAACTAAACCGAGGATACAATAAAAAATTCACGACAATGTTAAAATAAAAAATATACAAACTATGTTTATTAAATATTTAAATTTAGAATTATATAAAATATATCTTAAAAACTAATTGTAATAGCCTTAAATTACTAAGTTATGGATATGAATACCTGTTCGAAAATTTTTGATAACATCTGGTATCTAAACGAATACGGAAATGCAAACCAAAGGTGATGTAATCTTTGCACTAATATTGCGCAATATGTCGTAATAACAATGCTGTACGTTATAAACCATACCAAAGTTGAATTTTACTTCTTACAAATTTATCTTCATGAAATTTGAATAATCCAGTGTTTATTGCATTCTCTCGAAAGTTCAAATAAAAAATGTGATCTAAATTTAGATCTGAATTACTTGCAAAATTGTAATCATAAGCATCAAAAATACCAAAAGTGGCAAAAATGTCAAAAGTAAATAAAAGTGCCTGCAAAAAGCAAATGTTTTAGATTTTAATATAAGACGAGTAAAATGTATCTTACCATTAAATCAATGGCACTTTTCACAAAATTTAGGTGGAAACCCAAAAATGGCTTCCTAAACAACACCACGTTCATCAAGTAATGCACAGAAAGACGCTTAGGACGTCAGGTGATATAGCGGTGCGTGAAAAAATGAGCGCAAAAAATAAGTGCGGAAAAAATAATTCATGATACGGAAGCATAAACCCCTAAAAAAATATGCAAATTAAGTTGCCTACCACAACTTGTAAATCATTAATAATTAAAATCTCTTTTTTCTTATATTTTACAACTAAATGAACGAAGAACGTAAGAGATTCGTTACAATGTGTGCAGGTCACACGGGCGGCAAGCCGAGGGGGCGGGGTAGACACCCGGTTACTGAAAAATTCGAAAAGCGACCAATTATAAATAACTATGACACAAACATAATAGATACGTAGTACATATATTTCAAAACCTAAGCATACAAAAATAAAAGACTAGCTTGATTATTTAAAGTGAAACGTTTTGATTTGCTTAAGGTAATGTTAGTCATCGGGGTGCTTCATCTATATCCTAGGTTTTCTCTAAGCGCAACGTATTGAAATCTCTAAATACTCCCTTATTCTTCAGGTAATAGGCACTTAATTAATCTCAAAGTCATTTTTTGTTAAAGTGTAGGAATATTATTTTTTTCCGGAACCACAACTTCAATTTATATGAATATATATGCATTAATTATCTTTCACTATTTGTTGGACCTGAACTAAATTAAGGCCTATCGTGACTAAAGCACTTCAGGAACACTTAGGAGGATGGATAGAGGATAATGAATCTTGCCAATAGGAATGCCTATGAAACAGGTTACCTTAAATTTTCATATCATAATGTGAGTAGGAAAAACAGTTTGAACTAGGGAGATCATTCCAGAGTTTAGAAGCCGTGTAGAAAAATGTGAATTGCGCCCGTTTGGTACGACAAGTGGAGATTTGTACTGCATACTGATGATGAATATCATATATTGCTAGCTCTAATTCTCTTTCACTATTTTTTTGGAGTAGCTACTGTTGCATATAAACCTAATTGGTCAAGGAATTGTGAAGTTTTTATATTCGATTTAATATTTTTAACTATATCCTTTACACAAATGATATATAACAGAACTAAGCACTCTTCTTGCCTGAGGAACTCCTTTAAAAATTATTCACTTTACTTCTTAATTATTAATCTCGCATTATTGTGAGCTTAATTAAGAAATAATATCTACTGTTTTGAATGTTTGCGAGAAATCATATCCCGAATTTCCATAGATTCAAATCTTCCTACTCTTTCATTGCATCTGTCTATTTAATTTAAAATTGTGATAATTATAATGAGGCATATAACAAAATAAGAAGTCAACGTAATGTTACTTCTTACTTGTTGGAACCTTTGTTTTTTTTTCGAACGCATTGTCAGTTTTTCGGCTCCGTACAGGATTTTGCAGGAAATAACGTGTTTAAAACAAGCTCTTATAAACACACATATCGAGTAGAAACTAATCTTTTGGATTCCGATCGTATCAATTTCAATAACATTAAAATATTGTTTATTTGTGATTATCATTGAGTCACGGCGGCTGCAAATTGATTAAAAGTAAGTACACTTTATGGTGTATATTTTTTTCTTACGCACGGTTACATAACTAGTAGGGTAAATTTATTAATCTAGACAATGACAGGTTTTTGTAAAAAAACGCAAATATTTTCTAAATGCTTTAAAACAACATTAATTAAAAAAGCGCGATAGGTATAAGCTTTGATTTATAAATTGGAAAAATTAAAACAGAATCGCCCTTTTGCAAAATATTAAATCCAAATCAACGTGTCGAAACAGCAGAGCTCTGTTTTGCAAAGATTTATCTTTATCGAAATGTACCCAAACATTTCAACTCTTACGTTACGATAAGTGTGTTGACACCGTATGTCATGCTTAATTTGATTCTAAATAGATGTCTGATAATCGGAAAAAGCTTTCTGGCGCTCAATACAGAAATAAAGCTCGAAAAGAGGAGTTAGCAAAAAGGCAAGTGGCTCACTGAGAAAATGTTTATTCTCAGAGAGTTCGGAAGAGGCAACAGAGATTACATCACAAGATCACAATGACGAGATATATGAGGCACAAGAAAGACCATCTCCATTAAACAAAATTCTGAAGGGAGTAAGCGTGCATATAGACGATATTTATAAGGATCCTGGCAATTGGCATGTTTAGTATTATTAAGCATAACCCAACTTATAGATACAGTCAACTTTCCCTGTGATAAAGATTGCAGAGGTTTCTCATTTGCGTATTATAAAAGAAGACTAAGTAATGGGTAGTCCACATTAAAAGATTGCGTATTTTATTTTCCTTGCAAAGCATTTAAAACCTTTCCTAGTGCCTTTGTTGAAGGGTAGAACGATTGGAGGTATTTATCTCAAGCTGTATAGCGTCATGAAAAATCAAAAAGTCATATTTGTAACACAAAATCTTAGATTGATTTAAACAAATCGATTCAATCTCAAACCACTACTGATTTGCTAAATGAGAAATTGATAAATCAGGATGGGTGTCCGTGTTAAAAATTATAATTTATACTGTTAAATTCTCGTCCGGTCAAAATTTAAGTTGTAGAGGTAAAAATAGTAAGTTGTACGAGCAGAGAAATGGAAATGTTTTAAAATTAATTGAAATAATTGTACAGTTTAATGATATCAGATCATGTCTCTAGGATTAACAGAAATCCAACAATTATGCTTCAATATGTGGGTGTTCATATTCAAAATGAACTTACTTATCTATCATAAATAATAAACCTGCTGAAAGATAGTAAATATTATTCCATTATTTTACACTTCACGCCTGATATAAGTCCCCAGGACCAACTTGCCGTTGTGGTAAGATTTATTCTGTTAAGTAATGAATCAAAGCAAATTGAAATTAAGAAGCACTTTTTAGGATTCATTTCAGGATCTGATTCAACAGGACGGGGTACAAGTAATGTTGTAATAGATGTTTAGAAGACACAAAATTTGCTTAGATGATCCAAAGGGGCATTGTTACGGATGGAAAGAATATTTTTGGCTTAAACTCTAGATCTTTCTACGTGCCTTGTGTAGCACACAGCTTAAATTTAGTCTTTAATGATACTGCTAAAACGTCTTTAGAAATAACAAGCTTTTTGGAATTTTACAAGAGTTATACGTTTTCTTCTCTGCATCGACTAAACGTTTGCAAGTATTAAAAGATGAAATCCCTACTTTACTACGAATACTAAGTGGGAAAGCAGGATCGATGCACTGAAAGTTTTTAGGCACAATTTAGATAAAATATATGGTATTTATTCCGATACTACAAGAGATTCTGATTCAAGAAATGTAGAAAATTCTTTACTGTTAAAAATTAATTCCTCTTAGTTCATATCTTTCATAGTAATTACCATTTGAGACGACAGTTCTAGCGGCGAGAGAAGTTTTTGGAAACTTAAAATAATAAAAATTTATTTGCGAACAACAATGGGTCAATGGGTCAATGTCTACCCATGTTAATTTATCAAAGTTTATTCCAACTTCTTTGTATACTTTACGCTTTACACTTTACGCACTGTTCATCATATGGGTCTGCAGAATACCAGTGTGTGCAAAACCAGCACTGTAATGAGCCTGTTCAGCTTCAAACGAACCCGGTGAAGTTCCTGGACGAGAGTGTTCCGCTCCATGAGAATTTTTGAAATCACTGGCGGAGAATCTTCAACAGAATAATTCGAGGTTCCTGTTCGCAGTTGAAATGAAATGTTTACTGTATTTATAGACTTCTCTTCTCCTTCAAAAATAGTAAAGTCACGATCCCAAAATATATGCATTATTGAGGAGATATAGTCTAATTTTTCTGAAATAGTTAACTGAGACCTCCATCGTAGCTGCTCAATTATAATCTCTAGAAAACAAACGTGCGTTATAATTATATCAGGATGATTTCGCAACCAATCCTGAATTTCTTGTGCGTATTACATTTTTAGCCCATATCTAACGGCTACATGCGATGGGCATTATGAGGTGTTAGGCAAACCTTGCTTTATTTATTACTTCGATATTACGCGTATAAGAGTAGTGACCGTAAAGTATTAGTAATACGGAGTGAGATGTTGTCGGTTTGGTAAACTTTATAAAAGGATCAAACCACTGTGTAAAAATTTGTATCTATATCCACAGCGATGGATGGAACGCATATATGGAGCCGATTGGTGCACCATCCATTAACTCGCGCTTCGTGTTTTTTTTTGGGACAGATAATTAAGTGCATTCCGCATTCATACACGTAACCACTGCAACTAAACCACCATTTTCTGCTAACGTGAGTGTTTCTCTTGGAAGAAATAATTTTACTTCTGTTATGTTGCACCACACTAATTCACGTCTCGTGGACGTACACCAAATGTGGTTCAAATTTAACTTTCTGTAGCTCCTCTTAATATAGCCTAAAATGCAGCAACGTTCTCTTTGTTGAAATCTCGTTTTCGGGCATTGGACATACCTTGAAGCGATTTTACTGACAACCCAGGGCAACGCTTTAAAAAGCCCCTATACCATTTTTTGTCTGCTGCACCATTAGTGTTTGACAGTGGATGTCAAATGTTGTTAGTTAGTGCCAATTCAAAAGCCTTCGCAAACCAAAAAGTCTATTATCCGTATTGAGGCGATACTAAACTAATTCAGCCTCTATTTCATTATATTTTTCAGCAATAAAACACGTGAACACGCAATTTATCCAACAAAGCACAAATTAACATGCAAACATCCCCCTTTAAAGAAAACCATAAGCCACAAACATGCAATAACATAAACAAATGAACTAGAGATCAAGCAACAGCCCAAACACAAAACACCTAACCACACAAACAACTCCTAACGTCCGAATCAAAGAATCTAAGAAAATAGCAACAAACATGTGCACAAACATTTAACCACACGTAACCACGCACGCACACATATATACACGCGCGCGCGCGGGTGCGCGAGCAGATATATACGCTAACATACAAGCACACAAACAAAAAAATCATTATGTAACTATCCCAACCACAATACACTTAAACCAAGAAAACGGACGACAAAATAATGAAACTAGCCGTCAAAACGTTCTTTGCATGCCGGCTGACCTAGAAAACTTACATGCCAACAGGAGGAACAGTTATTGCGGGATATTGTGAATAATCCTGCTACCAGTACACGTTAGTTGCCAAGAAATAGACGCCATACCCAATCCTCTGTTCATAGATGTCTTCGAAGATACAACTTGTATCCATACCAACTATAGCCTATTTAAATGTTACATCCAGGAGATAACCTATTTAGAGTAAATTTTTGTACACGGACATTACACAAAATTCAAAGCAATTTCGACTTTTTCCATAATGTTTTATTTACCGATCAAGCCTCATTTCAACCAAGAAGGAATTTTAAATACTCACAACCTTCATTATTGGCGCTATCAGAATCCGCATGTTGTTCGTCGGCGAAATCAGCAAAGGCGCTGGTCTGTAAATGTTTGGATAGGTATGTTAAGAAAACGAATCATCGGTCCATATTTTCTACCAGGAACATTGAATAGGAAAAATTACAGTAATTTTGCCAGGTTTGTTAGAGGATGTTCCTTTACAACAACGTGAAACAATGTTTTTTCAACATGATGGAGCGCCTGCACACGCTACATTACAAGTGCAAGATATTTTGAATCGCCGTTTTCTAATAAATGGATTGGGCGGGGTGGACCAATAGCGTAGCCAGCCCGGTCTCCCGATTTAAGTCCAATAGATTTTTGGCTGTGGGATACATGAAAGAAAGGGTCTATTTTACTGAGCCTGCCGGAGTGGATGACGTTATTGCCCGGATTCACGAAGCAGTAGCAGAAATAAATCATGACACTTTCGCTTCTGTTGCCAGGAACTTCACTCGTAGGTTACATACATGCATTAATGAAAATGGTAACAATTTTAAAGATTTGTTAAGGAATTAGATGTTTATTTTCGTTTCGCTTTACTCGACTCAGATAGTTTTCGTTTTTTTAATATTCCAATTTTTTGTTATTTAGATTTGTTAATAATAAACAAAAAATTTAAAAATGTTAATTTTTTATTTAAATTTTACCTGAAAACGGCTTAGCTTTCGGGATTTTTGTATTAATCATTTTTGTCTTATTTTTAATTGTAGAACACGTATGCGAGAGCTGGGGAGTGATTATTGACTCACCCTATATATATATATATATATATATATATATATATATATATATATATCTGAGGTTGACTGTCCAACTAAAAAAATTGTGACAACAAAACGCGGGGGCCTTCAAGCTTGGTGAAGAGTAGGAGATTTCGTACCGCACCAAGCTCCTTTTGGCAATGTTTTATGGTATTTGGGTAACTTGTTTGATTGGTTTTTCAGTGTGCGTGCATGTTTTGAAGGAATAGGTCTTTGCTCATTTGCTGTATTGCTAGTTTCTTTGCTTGCGTGTTTGCACGTTTGTGGTTTACGTTTGAGGAAGGGTTACTTGTTTAGTTTCTTTGATTTGTACGTTTAAACCGTTTAGGTGATTGTATGTTGCGTGCACGTTTGTTGAATAATTTGTTTTGTTTTGTTTGTCATTGCGATTTGCATGTTCGTACGCGAGCTAGTTTTCTTGTTCGTGTTTTTGCATGTTTAAAGATTTTGTGTATGCTTGTTAGCAGGTTTGTCGGTATTTATGTCTTTATTATTAACCTTTGGATTTGATATACTATCACCACATTTTCATAGATATAATGTAGTAGTACTTTAATAATGGCCCTGACGCTGCTCTTTTTTGTTAGGCCTTCAATAATCCTTACACCTAACCGTTTCCCTAACCGAAAAATTTACATTTCTACTCTTATAATTAGCTACTAAATCATATTTATCATTAATAGAATTTGATTTAAGCTTATGAAATGAATTTGTAAAAGCGGGAGCTTTGTCAGAAGTGCAATAATGTGAATTTCTGTAACTAAGTAACCTAACAAAAATTGCTTATTAGAGTCGCTAACGCCTTAAGTAAACCAACTTTAACTGCTTTAACACAAGTCTCAGTAGCATCATTACTTTATGGGTGATAAGGAACTGTAATTGAATTTTTAATAACATTGCTCAAACTCAGTAGAAGCAAAAGCTGTTCCATCATCTAAAAATATGAAATAACGGCGGCTTTAGGAGGTTATTGTCCCAATTTACCACATGGAATAAAGTTTTTAACCATTCGTTCTATTTAATCATCAATTCCAGGTCACCAAAAGTAGGAACGTGCCATACTTTTCATTTTAACTATTTCCAAGTGCGGTGAATGTACTCGTAATTCATGTAAAAGTTGACTCCTAAATTTAAGAAGAATAATTACCCGATGACTACGCCTAATTACTGCTTTATCTCAAGCTAATCCTGTCATTCTATAAAAATATGGTTTAAATACTATATATATATATATATATATATATATATATATATATATATATATATATATATATATATATATATATATATATATATATTGTTTTAAAACACTATCATTAAGCGCCTCTGTTCTAATTTCTCTAGCGCAAATTGGGATTTTAAAATATTCACTAACAAAGTAGAAATAAGAATATGAATGTTATCTTTTTAGTATAATTGATAGGAATTGGGAAAACGGACCATCTCTAATGTACAGGGTGTCCCAACGATAGAGTAAAGTAAGTTTATGCTTAACTAGAATTATTTGTGTAAATATTGTATGGACCATGGGGTAGAGGTAAGAAGTGTGCATTTTTTTTAAAATATTGGAAGTTATACAGGGTGTGCCAGAAAAGCAGGACGTGAAAATGTATGATTTTTTTAAATAGAACACCCCGTATTTGATTTTAGTTTTTAATTCTACGTGTCCATACAAACATATTTTGTTATACAAAAGATTGGCTGAAAGTTTTTAGTTCTTGAGATATTCGCGTTTAAAGATTATTATGGTCATTTTCGTGGGGTTGATGAATGGGCAATTGTTCCGTTATTTCACAATAAAAAAAATTGATATTTCGTGTGAAAAATAAGTGATATTATACTAACGTTTAGACCGAGTAGTATTTCTAATTTTCTCAACAGGGTGTTTGTTATAACCATTCAAATTTGAAAATTCTCAAATTAAAAAAAATCAGTTTTTTTTAATTGCACACCCTATATATTTTTATTTCATTTCATTCGGGATTAAAAATCTATCATTTTGTCAAACATATCCTATATCTATCTTTGATAGTTTTCGAGTAATTTCGATTTTTCACACTAGCTACTTTATTTTCGATAACATTGCATTGCATGGATCTTGGTAGCCATGGAAAATAATAATTGCGTTACTAAGATACAAAGGTTTCCTACTTGTCAAAATAAACACATATTAAATTTGTCGTTTTCGCATTTAACTTATCAATTCTTGTATCAATTATGGATTATTCGACAAATGAATTAATTGATATGATATACGTGTTGGGCGAGGCTGAAAAAAACCCTTTATTGGCACAACGAATCTACAAAATGAAGTATCCTGAACGTCGAATACCTACTACTGTTGGCTTGGAAAATTTGATGGATAGATTTGATTCTAGCGGTAGTGTTAAATACTTCAAACGTAAAGTTGTTAATAAAAGGGCAGCTAATGAAGAAAAAGAACTTGAAATATTAAATATTCAAGAAAATCCCCAAGTGAGTTCTAGAACATTAGCGACGATATGTGATAACTCCAAATCAAACGTGAATCGAACAACGCTGAAGTATAAGTACCATCCCTATTACATTGAGCTTCATCAAGAATTGCGAGAAGAGGATTTTGCAAGACGAATTGAATTCTGCAATATCATTAAGCAACGGCTGCAATTAAATAACAACTTTTTGTGCTCCATAATGTTTTCCGATGAGGCGACGTTTAAAAGTAATGGGGCTGTAAATCGGCATAATATGCACTATTACGCCATTGATAATCCATTTTGGCTACGAGAAGTTCAAAACCAAAATCATTGGTCACTAAATGTGTGGTGTGGTATACTTAATGACCAAATTATCGGTCCCTATTTTTTTGATGAACGGGCCGCAGATATTTGCATTTCTTACGTGAAGAATTGCCTGTGTTACTTGAGGATATCAATTTAGAAGGACGACTAAATATGTGGTTGCAACAGGATGGTGCACCTCCACATTTTTATCGGGACGTAAGGGAATTCTTGAACCAGCAATACCCGGAGAAATGGATAGGACGTAATGGCTTTATATTATGGCTACCCAGGTCATGCGATTTAACTCCACTGGATTTTTTCCTATGGGGATACATAAAAGATTGGGTGTATATTATTAAACCTACAATAAGGGAGGACATGAAAAATAGAATTCGAGAAGCTTGTCGCACAGTGACCCCTCTTATGTTATCCGAAGTGAGACAGAACATGAGAAAAAGGCTCAATATGTGTATTCAGCAAGAAGGCCGTCTATTTGAGCATTTACTAAGACGCAATGTTGAATAATTATTGAATTACTGTTTCTCATTAATAAAAACTGTTAATATTCTCGCTTAGGTAGTTTGTTTTATTTCGTCGCAATTGTTTTCCATGGCTACCACGATCCATAATAATGTTATAGTATCGTATGTAACGTAGCTAGTGAGAAAAATCGAAATTACTCGAAAACTATCAAAGATAGATATAGGATATATTTGACAAAAATGATAGATTTTTAATCCCGAATAAAATGAAATAAAATATATAGGGTGTCAATTAAAAAACTGATTTTTTTAATTTGAGAATTTTCAAATTTGAATGGTTATAACAAACACCCTGTTGAGAAAATTAGAAATATTACTCGGTCTAAACGTTAGTATAATATCACTCATTTTTCACACGAAATATCAATTTTTTATTGTGAAATAACGGAACAATTGCCCATTCATCAACCCCACGAAAATGACCATAATAATCTTTAAACGCGAATATCTCAAGAACTAAAACTTTCAGCCAATCTTTTGTATGACAAAATATGTTTGTATGGACACGTAGAATTAAAACTAAAATCAAATACGGGTGTTCTATTTAAAAATCATACTTTTCACGTCCTGCTTTTCTGGCACACCCTGTATAACTTCCAATATTTTAAAAAATGCACACTTCTTACCTCTACCCCATGTTCCATACAATATTTACACAAATAATTCTAGTTAAGCATAAACTTACTTTACTCTATCGTTGGGACACCCTGTACTAGCTGCCATTGATGGTATACGCTTTTTATCCTCAAAGATATAAATAAGTGTTTTGTTATATGTTTCCAGTATAAATTTTGTACCCATTAAATATGGTGAAATTCTTTTGCTGAAAAATATAAAGTTACAGCTTCCTTATTAATTACCGAATAGTTTGCTTTCGAGAAACTTAATGGTCGTGATGCAAAGAGTAGGTGTAACAGACTTATCAGACAAAAAAATATGTGATAATACTCTAGCCACTGCGTAAGAACTAAAGCAACCTTCGATATAATGGTGTTAAAAGCAAGATTTCCATCTTGAAATTGTTTCTGGTATTGGGCAATCTGGTGCTCTTGACTATCTTTTTGAAAACCTCGTTCATTAATAATATGTCCGAAGTAATGTATTTGATCATGAAAGAAAACACATTTATTTTTTTTTGTCGAAAAACTGCACCCAATAGTTTCTGAAAAACATCTTTACCTTCCTACCTGCATATACATATGTAGCTATAGAAGGTTATGCAATCGATTTTCTTCACTAACGCTAACTAGACTTATTATGTCATTTTACGGATGCGTGCAAGAGTGAGTGTGTGTGTCCATACGTGCAAGCGTGCGGGCGCGAAACACAAAATTACCACTACATAATAGACTTGTAAGTTTTGATGTTACTAGTATGTTTTCTAAAAAAACCTAAAGAATATATGCGTTTATTAAAATATTTTTATATTTCATAATAATGTTGAATTAGTTACAAGAATGAATTTGATTCAATTATTTGATCTCTGTGTTAATCAAAATTATTTCACATTCTATAATAAGAGTTATCTACTATAAAATGGTTTACCTATGGACAGTCCCATTTTAACTAATACCTTTATATATAATGTAGAAAATCAAACTTTTGAATTAAATATTTCTGATAAGATTCTATTTTGGTTTCGTTATAATGATGATATTTTAGCATGTTTTGATAGTTCATCTGATTTTATTGAGTTTTAAGCTACTATTAACAATTTACACTCTCACATAGAATTTACTCTGCAGAACAGAAGAGAGCAATTAATTTAATTAATTTAACATAAAACTTAATAAACAGTACAAATTTGAGTTCTTCATATTCAAAAATCTACACATATTGGCATTACAATTCCAAACGATTCATGTCACCATTAAACACGTAAGTTAGCTTCATACAGATCAATAATACATAGAGTATAGAGCCCTTAGAAAAACAAATTTCAAGAAAGGAATATCAATTATAAATCAAATTGCAGAAGCCAACGGTTACATTTCAAATATAATCGACAATAGTTAAAAATCAAGAATACAAGTTATCTATTAACCCAGTTAACACAGGGCCGACCGAAAATAAATACAAATCAATTCTTATTTTGGAAAAATATCAGAAAAAGTAACTCACATATTCCAAATGGACAAGAAGTGCAAAGTAGCTTTCAAAGCTAATACCAATGTTTTTAAATGTTTATTTGCTGCGAAAGATTCAACTAACGACAGTTTGAAGTCTGGTATTTATAAATTGGATTGCGCATTCTGTAATTCTCTTTATATTGGAAAAACATTTAGGAACTTTGATATTAGATACAAAGATCACGTTAGAAGTTACAAATATAAACACACAGACAGATCAAATTGGCTGATGTTATAGACTCACCTTTAACATTTTAAATATAGAATTCTGATTTACATCCAGTTCGCTGTTTTACCTTAATGATTTGTTAACGTAACTACTGGTTATTATTTTACCCTTGATAATGATACATGTAATGAAACGCGTGGAGAAATAAATAATTATATAAAATCAATTGTAGGATTATATTGTTTAAAACATTAGCACTACTGAAACTAATGTAGTTAGAGTTTTCAGTTTCAAATTTTATTACCAAAACTAATGTTAAAATTAATCAGTACTAAATTATTTTCTGCATCTCTAAGCGTAACGAAATGTAACCTTCTACACTTGTGAAGTTTTCTTTAATTACATTTGATATTTAAATCGCATAACGTCAAATGAAATGTATAATTTACTCTTTAACACTAAATTACATTGTATGTAAATTATACTATGTACAACATAACAACTTAATTGAAGGCGTTGAAACATTAATTTTTATAAAAATATTTAAAAATTTATTAGGCGGAACTCGACAACTGATAATATCCGGGTTCGCTGGCAGTGTACGAGTACTAGATTAGGTGATCTGTTAAAGTTAAAGGAAAAAAATAATGACCCTAACTAGACTAGATTAGCACTTTACAAGTTAATTTGTTTGAAGATAATTTACATTCGAATACCATAAATATCTTTCAATGGTCAGGTATACATAACGTTACTCATTTTGGATTAAACGCAAGGTTTTCATCTGATAACTCGAAAAGGAATGATTACGATTCAATTTTATTTGCTTTCGGTTTGTGATTGTTGCAAAACTGTTTAAATTTATTACGAAATCCTGATATGATTATAATTTATAGGTTGTATCATTAAGTTTATTTAAATTTGAACTTAGATAACGCATTCTTAATGTGGAATGAGGGTTCTGCATTTTAATTATGAACTGGTACACCGTCATGTTGAAAGAAAATTTCAATTAAAAAATATTGCAACCTGCTGAATAATTAAATACCAGCGACAGATTTAGTGCAGTGATTGCTCATTAAGGCAACTATCCCAACCGGTTTTGATGTTTGTAAATACACAGAACTGATTATCAATGCTCTCAACCCCTGTTTTGGGGCGGAAAAGAAAAAGTTCTAAGAAGTTCGGTAATTTATAAACTGCCATATGCACTTATGCACATATACGCACAAATAAGTTCGCTTCAATCGCGATTTTTGCTCAAGACACCCATAAAACATTAACATTACATTGCTATATGTACTTTAGTTCATTACCTAACTGTTGATGCAAAAATATTGGATTTGCTGTCACCGGGTTTGAAAATTTTAAGTAAATTAATTCAGATAATTTTTTTTCGTTCTCGTTCTTCGAAATTTTGGTTTTAAAAAGCTAGATTTAAAATGTTTTGCTGCCAAGGGTTAATGCATTGAGTATTGAAATTGGTTAATAGTTTTTGTTTTAATGGTTAAGATATTTAGAATATGGTATTTAAAAATTCCAAGAATAAATTTTCATGTCAATTAAATTAAACTTAATTTGAGAAATATAAGATATGGATATCAGATTCGTTTTTTGTTTTGTTGATATTTTAGGATGTTAGAGTGTTTTATTTTCAAGCTAAAATGTAGAATTCTAATTCGGTAAAACGTATAGGATTTGTTTTGTTTGATGTCACTAATAATATTAATTCAAGATTTAATTACATATTATTTCGCACACGCGTTACAATTAGAGTAGTGTTAAAACAGTTTTGTGTAAATAAATGTTTTCGTTATTTTAAATTTTGGTGAATTTTGTTAAATGTATTGAAACTGTATAATTATATAAAATTATGTCAAGTATAAATTATTACGTTTGTGGTACAGCTTTTTCGAATTTAAATTCTAGCTGTAAAATTGTCATTTTTGGTCTTGAAACAAAGAGTTTGGGTTACATATACGTTATTTCAAGGTTCACTATCGTAAGAGTTTCGTTATCTAGACTTGTAACATTACAGATGCAATTCTTTTCCGGTTTAGTGTCGAGAGGCTATCGTTTTTCGCGCGTATGTTAATTTAAAGTAACGAAGCTGTGTAATTGGTTCCTTAAGATTTAAGGATTAAAATCCAATGTGGCGAATTCTGGATGATGTTGAAGTCAGTCTGGTCCAATATGTAGTGGAAGGCTAACGGTTTTGTTTACGGTACCGCAATGTACGCGAAAGGGGTTGTGTGTAAGAGGGAACGGGTTATATCATGCCATGAGGATGTACCGAACGTTACCGTAGGAAGATTTTCCGTATCCATTGATTGGAGTTTTAGAAAGTTTTAACACAGCCCCAGTTTATTATATCGTTGTGTTTCGTCTTGTCAATAGTGACAATTTTCGGTCATAGAAGTAATTGGTTTTGGTGTTTTTTTATAAAGTGCTGAACCTTTATTCTGTTGAACTGTTTTAACGCATTTTGGTTATGGGGTTAATTTTAACAAGTTTCTGATTAAAGGGGTAGTTTCGCGTATACTGCGCAGCTCACAAAATAAAGTACACACTTGCTGTATATAGTGCCGCTTTAATAAAGTTAAGAGTAAAAAGATTAACGTTAAGGAACGCTTTGTAAATGAGGCAATGCTCGAAGTACGGATAAATAGTTATGCATTTACGTTAAATCAGATGAAAAATTAGTTACTTGTGTGATTTTGGTTGAATTTACTGTCGTAATTTAATTCGAGTAATTATAAATAGGAAGCTTCCGTTTGTGAGATGTTATATGGGAGCGTTACCGTGGCAATTTAGTGGAGCCCTATCGATTCAGCACCTGGTGGACCAGTTCAATGGCCTAGTTTATCCTAGACCAGAGTATTCTATACCGTCTATTGTTGATCGTAGTGTCAGTTAAGGTAAACTCTTACATTTTATTCGATGTTGGTAGCAATAAGTGTGGGTTTTAATTTTTTAATGCTAGTGTGGGGATAAAACACTTGCTTTCTTGTAAACTGTTGTATAAAAGCCCTTCAGGCCTTTTAGTATGCGTGTTCATCCACACGATTTTCTTTGTTAATTTCCTGACTAGTACTAACTACCAAAATTTTGAGATGCATGTGTCTGTGTGTCTGCGTGTCTATGTATCTGTGTGTCTGAGTATCTGTGTGTCGTGTGTCTGTGAGCCTGTGTGCCTGTGTGTCTGTGTGTCAGTGTGTCAGTGTGTCTGTGTGTCTGTGTGTCTGTGTGTCTGTGTGTCTGTGTGTCTGTGTGTCTGTGTGTCTGTGTGTCTGTGTGTCTGTGTGTCTGTGTGTCTGTGTGTCTGTGTGTCTGTGTGTCTGTGTGTCTGTGTGCCTGTGTGCCTGTGTGTCGGTGTGTCTGTGTGTGTGTGTGTGTATGTGTGTGTGTGTGTGTCTGTGAGTCTGTGTGTCTGTGTGTCTGTGTGTCTGTGTCTGTGTCTGTGTGTCTGTGTCTATGTGTGTGTCTGTGTGTCTGAGTGTATGTGTGTCTGTGTGTCTGTGTCTGTGTGTCTGTGTCTGTCTGTGTGTCTGTGTGTATGTGTGTCTGTGTGTCTGTGTGTCTGTGTGTCTGTGTGTCTGTGTGTCTGTGTCTGTGCTGTGTGTCTGTGTGTCTGTGTGTCTGTGTGTCTGTGTGTGTGTGTGTGTGTGTTGTGTCTGTGTCTGTGTCTGTGTGTCTTGTGTGTCTGTGTGTGTGCTGTGTGTCTGTGTGTCTTGTGTCTGTGTCTGTCTGTTCCTGTGTGTCTGTGTGTCTGTGTTGTGTGTCTGTGTCGTTGTCTGTGTGTTGTGTCTTGTGTCTGTGTGTCTGTGTCCTGTGTGTCTGTGTGTCTGGGTGTCTGTGTGTCTGTGTGTCTGTTGTCTGTGTGTCTTTGTCTGTTGTCTGTGTCTGTGTGTCTGTGTGTTTGTGTGTCTGTGTGTCTGTGTTGTTGTTGTTGTGTCGTGTGTCTGTTGTCTGTGTCTGTGTTTGTGTGTTGTGTGTCGTGTGTTCAAAAAAAGTAATGTATTTGATCATGAAAGAAAACACATTTATTTTTTTTTGTCGAAAAACTGCACCCAATAGTTTCTGAAAAACATCTTTACCTTCCTACCTGCATATACATATGTAGCTATAGAAGGTTATGCAATCGATTTTCTTCACTAACGCTAACTAGACTTATTATGTCATTTTACGGATGCGTGCAAGAGTGAGTGTGTGTGTCCATACGTGCAAGCGTGCGGGCGCGAAACACAAAATTACCACTACATAATAGACTTGTAAGTTTTGATGTTACTAGTATGTTTTCTAAAAAAACCTAAAGAATATATGCGTTTATTAAAATATTTTTATATTTCATAATAATGTTGAATTAGTTACAAGAATGAATTTGATTCAATTATTTGATCTCTGTGTTAATCAAAATTATTTCACATTCTATAATAAGAGTTATCTACTATAAAATGGTTTACCTATGGACAGTCCCATTTTAACTAATACCTTTATATATAATGTAGAAAATCAAACTTTTGAATTAAATATTTCTGATAAGATTCTATTTTGGTTTCGTTATAATGATGATATTTTAGCATGTTTTGATAGTTCATCTGATTTTATTGAGTTTTAAGCTACTATTAACAATTTACACTCTCACATAGAATTTACTCTGCAGAACAGAAGAGAGCAATTAATTTAATTAATTTAACATAAAACTTAATAAACAGTACAAATTTGAGTTCTTCATATTCAAAAAATCTACACATATTGGCATTACAATTCCAAACGATTCATGTCACCATTAAACACGTAAGTTAGCTTCATACAGATCAATAATACATAGAGTATAGAGCCCTTAGAAAAACAAATTTCAAGAAAGGAATATCAATTATAAATCAAATTGCAGAAGCCAACGGTTACATTTCAAATATAATCGACAATAGTTAAAAATCAAGAATACAAGTTATCTATTAACCCAGTTAACACAGGGCCGACCGAAAATAAATACAAATCAATTCTTATTTTGGAAAAATATCAGAAAAAGTAACTCACATATTCCAAATGGACAAGAAGTGCAAAGTAGCTTTCAAAGCTAATACCAATGTTTTAAATGTTTATTTGCTGCGAAAGATTCAACTAACGACAGTTTGAAGTCTGGTATTTATAAATTGGATTGCGCATTCTGTAATTCTCTTTATATTGGAAAAACATTTAGGAACTTTGATATTAGATACAAAGATCACGTTAGAAGTTACAAATATAAACACACAGACAGATCAAATTGGCTGATGTTATAGACTCACCTTTAACATTTTAAATATAGAATTCTGATTTACATCCAGTTCGCTGTTTTACCTTAATGATTTGTTAACGTAACTACTGGTTATTATTTTACCCTTGATAATGATACATGTAATGAAACGCGTGGAGAAATAAATAATTATATAAAATCAATTGTAGGATTATATTGTTTAAAACATTAGCACTACTGAAACTAATGTAGTTAGAGTTTTCAGTTTCAAATTTTATTACCAAAACTAATGTTAAAATTAATCAGTACTAAATTATTTTTCTGCATCTCTAAGCGTAACGAAATGTAACCTTCTACACTTGTGAAGTTTTCTTTAATTACATTTGATATTTAAATCGCATAACGTCAAATGAAATGTATAATTTACTCTTTAACACTAAATTACATTGTATGTAAATTATACTATGTACAACATAACAACTTAATTGAAGGCGTTGAAACATTAATTTTTTATAAAAATATTTAAAAAATTTATTAGGCGGAACTCGACAACTGATAATATCCGGGTTCGCTGGCAGTGTACGAGTACTAGATTAGGTGATCTGTTAAAGTTAAAGGAAAAAAAATAATGACCCTAACTAGACTAGATTAGCACTTTACAAGTTAATTTGTTTGAAGATAATTTACATTCGAATACCATAAATATCTTTCAATGGTCAGGTATACATAACGTTACTCATTTTGGATTAAACGCAAGGTTTTCATCTGATAACTCGAAAAGGAATGATTACGATTCAATTTTATTTGCTTTCGGTTTGTGATTGTTGCAAAACTGTTTAAATTTATTACGAAATCCTGATATGATTATAATTTATAGGTTGTATCATTAAGTTTATTTAAATTTGAACTTAGATAACGCATTCTTAATGTGGAATGAGGGGTTCTGCATTTTAATTATGAACTGGTACACCGTCATGTTGAAAGAAAAATTTCAATTAAAAAAATATTGCAACCTGCTGAATAATTAAATACCAGCGACAGATTTAGTGCAGTGATTGCTCATTAAGGCAACTATCCCAACCGGTTTTGATGTTTGTAAATACACAGAACTGATTATCAATGCTCTCAACCCCTGTTTTGGGGCGGAAAAGAAAAAGTTCTAAGAAGTTCGGTAATTTATAAACTGCCATATGCACTTATGCACATATACGCACAAATAAGTTCGCTTCAATCGCGATTTTTGCTCAAGACACCCATAAAACATTAACATTACATTGCTATATGTACTTTAGTTCATTACCTAACTGTTGATGCAAATAATATTGGGATTTGCTGTCACCGGGTGTGAAAATTTTAAGTAAATTAATTCAGATAATTTTTTTTCGTTCTCGTTCTTCGAAATTTTGGTTTTAAAAAGCTAGATTTAAAATGTTTTGCTGCCAAGGGTTAATGCATTGAGTATTGAAATTGGTTAATAGTTTTTGTTTTAATGGTTAAGATATTTAGAATATGGTATTTAAAAATTCCAAGAATAAATTTTCATGTCAATTAAATTAAACTTAATTTGAGAAATATAAGATATGGATATCAGATTCGTTTTTTGTTTTGTTGATATTTTAGGATGTTAGAGTGTTTTATTTTCAAGCTAAAATGTAGAATTCTAATTCGGTAAAAACGTATAGGATTTGTTTTATTTGATGTCACTAATAATATTAATTCAAGATTTAATTACATATTATTTCGCACACGCGTTACAATTAGAGTAGTGTTAAAACAGTTTTTGTGTAAATAAATGTTTTCGTTATTTTAAATTTTGGTGAATTTTGTTAAATGTATTGAAACTGTATAATTATATAAAATTATGTCAAGTATAAATTATTACGTTTGTGGTACAGCTTTTTCGAATTTAAATTCTAGCTGTAAAATTGTCATTTTTGGTCTTGAAACAAAGAGTTTGGGTTACATATACGTTATTTCAAGGTTCACTATCGTAAGAGTTTCGTTATCTAGACTTGTAACATTACAGATGCAATTCTTTTCCGGTTTAGTGTCGAGAGGCTATCGTTTTTCGCGCGTATGTTAATTTAAAGTAACGAAGCTGTGTAATTGGTTCCTTAAGATTTAAGGGGATTAAAATCCAATGTGGCGAATTCTGGATGATGTTGAAGTCAGTCTGGTCCAATATGTAGTGGAAGGCTAACGGTTTTGTTTACGGTACCGCAATGTACGCGAAAGGGGTTGTGGTGTAAGAGGGAACGGGTTATATCATGCCATGAGGATGTACCGAACGTTACCGTAGGAAGATTTTCCGTATCCATTGATTGGAGTTTTAGAAAAGTTTTAACACAGCCCCAGTTTATTATATCGTTGTGTTTCGTCTTGTCAATAGTGACAATTTTCGGTCATAGAAGTAATTGGTTTTGGTGTTTTTTTTTTATAAAGTGCTGAACCTTTATTCTGTTGAACTGTTTTAACGCATTTTGGTTATGTGGGTTAATTTTAACAAGTTTCTGATTAAAGGGGTAGTTTCGCGTATACTGCGCAGCTCACAAAAATAGAGTACACACTTGCTGTATATAGTGCCGCTTTAATAAAGTTAAGAGTAAAGAGATTAACGTTAAGGAACGCTTTGTAAATGAGGCAATGCTCGCGAGTACGGATAAATAGTTATGCATTTACGTTAAATCAGATGAAAAATTAGTTACTTGTGTGCTTTTGGTTGAATTTATTGTCGTAATTTAATTCGAGTAATTATAAATAGGAAGTTTCCGTTTGTGAGATGTTCTATGGAGAGCGTTACCGTGGAAATTTAGTGGAGCCCTATCGATTCAGCACCTGGTGGACCAGTTGAATGGCTTAGTTTATCCTAAACCAGAGTATTCTATACCGTCTATTGTTGATCGTAGTGTCAGTTAAGGTAAACTCTTACATTTTATTCGATGTTGGTAGCAATAAGTGTGGGTTTTTAATTTTTTTTTAATGCTAGTGTGGGGGGGATAAAAACACTTACTTGTAAACTGTTGCTTAAAAGCCCTTCAGGCCTTTTAGCATGCGTGTTCATCCACACGATTTCCTTTGTTAATTTCCTGACTAGTACTAACTACCAAAATTTTGAGATGCATATTATATATATATATATATATATATATATATCATAATATAAGAACATTGTTATAAATGTTTTATTAATAGATATGAATCTATTGTGACTTTGTCCTCCGCTACTGCGATTTGCTGTCGTGTATCTGTGTGTCTGTGTGTCTGTGTGTCTGTGTGTCTATGTGTCTGTGTGTCTGTGTGTCTCTGTGTCTGTGTGTCTATGTGTCTGTGTATCTGTGTGTATGTGTGTCTGTGTGTCTGTGTGTCTGTGTTTCTGTGTGTCTGTGTGTCTGTGTGTCTATGTATCTGTGTGTGTGTGTGTGTGTGTGTGTGTGTGTGTGTGTGTGTGTGTGTGTGTGTGTGTGTGTGTGTGTGTGTGTGTGTGTGTCTGTGTGTCGGTGTGTCTGTGTGTCTGAGTATGTGTGTGTGTGTGTGTGTGTGTGTGTGTGTGTGTCTGTGTGTCTGTGTGTCTGTGTGTCTGTGTGTCTGTGTGTCTGTGTGTCTGTGTGTCTGTGTGCCTGTGTGTCTGTGTGTCTGAGTGTCTGTGTGTCTCTGTATCTGTGTGTCTGCGTGTTTTGTGTGTCTGTGTGTCTGTGTGTCTGTGTGTTTGTGTGTCTGTGTGTCTGTGTATCTGTGTGTCTGTGTGTCTGTGTGTCTGTGTGTCTGTGTGTCTGTGTGTCTGTGTGTCTGTGTGTCTGTGTGTCTGTGTGTCTGTGTGCCTGTGTGTCTGTGTGTCTGTGTGTCTGTGTGTCTGTGTGTCTGTGTGTCTGTGTGTCTGTGTGTCTGTGTGTCTGTGTGTCTGTGTGTCTGTGTGTCTGTGTGTCTGAATGTCTGTGTGTCTGTGTGTCTGTGGGTCTGTGTGTTTGTGTGTCTGTGTGTCTGTGTGTCTGTATGTCTGTGTGTCTGTGTGTCTGTGAGTCTGTGTGTCTGCGTGTCTGCGTGTCTGCGTGTCTTCGTGTCTGCGTGTCTGCGTGTCTGCGTGTATGTGTGTCTGTGTGTCTGTGTATCTGTGTGTCTGTGTGTCTGTGTGTCTGAGTGTCTGTGTATCGGTGTGTCGGTGTGTCCGTGTGTATGTGTGTCTGTGTGTCTGTGTGTCTGTGTGTCTGTGTGTCTGTGTGTCTGTGTGTCTGTGAGTCTGTGTGTCTGTGTGTCTGTGTGTCTGTGTGTCTGTGTGTCTGTGTGTCTGTGTGTCTGTGTGTCTGTGTGTCTGTGTGTCTGTGTCTCTGGGTGTCTGTGTGTCTGTGTGTCTGTGTGTCTGTCTGTCTGTGTGTCTTTGTGTCTGCGTGTCTGCGTGTCTGCGTGTCTGCGTGTCTGCGTGTCTGTGTGTCTATGTGTCTGTGTGTCTGAGTGTCTGTGTGTTTGTGTGTCTGTGTGTCTGTGTGTCTGTGTGTCTGTGTGTCTGTGTGTCTGTGTGTCTGTGTGTCTGTGTGTCTGTGTCTGTGTGTCTGTGTGTCTGTGTGTCTGTGTGTCTGTGTGTCTGTGTGCCTGTGTGTCTGTGTGTCTGTGTGTCTGTGTGTCTGTGTGTCTGTGTCTGTGTCTGTGTCTGTGTGTCTGTGTGTCTGTGTGTCTGTGTGTCTGTGCGTCTGTGCGTCTGTGTGTCTGTGTGTCTGTGTGTCTGTGTGTATGTGTGTCTCAGTGTCTGTGTGTCTGTGTGTCTGTGTGTCTGTGTGTCTGTGTATCTGTGTGTCTGTGTGTCTGTGTGTCTGTGTGTCTGTGTGTCTGTGTGTCTGTGTGTCTGTGTGTCTGTGTGTTTGTGAGTCTGTGTGTCTGTGTGTCTGTGTATCGTGTGTCCGTGTGTATGTGTGTCTGTGTGTCTGTGTGTCTGTGTGTCTGTGTGCCTGTGTGTCTGTGTGTCTGTGTCTGTGTGTCTGTGTGTCTGTGTGTCTGTGTGTCTGTGTGTCTGTGTGTCTGTGTGTTTGTGAGTCTGTGTGTCTGTGTGTCTGTGTATCGGTGTGTCCGTGTGTATGTGTGTCTGTGTGTCTGTGTGTCTGTGTGTCTGTGTGCCTGTGTGTCTGTGTGTCTGTGTCTGTGTGTCTGTGTGTCTGTGTGTCTGTGTGTCTGTGTGTCTGTGTGTCTGTGTGTCTGTGTGTCTCTGTGTCTGTGTGTCTGTGTGTCTGAGTGTCTGTGTATCGGTGTGTCAGAGTGTCCGTGTCTCCGTGTGTGTGTGTGTGTGTGTGTGTGTGTGTGTGTGTGTGCCTGTGTGCGTGTGCGGGTGCGTGTGCGTGTGCGTGTGCATGTGCATGTGCGTGTGCGTGTGCGTGTGCGTGGGCGTATACGTGTGCGTGTGCGCGTGCGTGTAGTCAATAGGATGGATTATCGATATTTTTTGTAGATGCGGGTGGCTTGGAGTTTTTTTCAGGTGAACATCTAGATGTCTATTGATTATGAAGATTTAAACCTCTATCTGACATAGATTATTTTTGTTTTTGATACAGGGTTTTCACGATGAGCGTTAATTAGACGTTTCTGGCAAACCAGACAACGGATCAACCTGAAAATTTGACAGTATGCATAAATTAATATGATCTACATGCCTAAAATATTTTAGATGATGCGGCGTTGCCGCTTCTACTATAAAGTAACGACTACTTTGAGTTTTTTTTTTACAAAACATGTACTTTTATAAACGCTGATAATCTTGAACTCTCTGGTACTAAGACGATCAAATTCGAAATGGAGTGGAGTGATACCATGAGGATCTTCACTTCGAGTCATATTCTTATTTGCCTCATATAAAATGCAGATACTTTGTTCACATGAAAAAAGGAGTGGAAGTCAATTTTTTCAAATGGAACACCGTGTATATTTACACATTTTTGAGCTCTATATCGAATTTTAGATTGACTTTAATCAGATAATGCTATTTCGATTTCGAACCGTTTTCGAGATAAACTGTTTCAAACAGAAACTGACGTCGTTTCCTTGTATTAATCACTTATTTTTGAGATTTAACATCTATTTTACACTACGTAATACAATTTCTTTTCGATTTAGTTTTTCAACAGTCTCAAATCAGTCAATTCGAAATTGATATGTACCTTACAAAAAGTTACAATTTGTATGCATTGAGGTATTGAGTGTCTCTATCGTACAACATTGCAAATTAATATTTCTTAATAGTGTGCTTTGGAAAAATAAATGATCCAATTTTGGAACGTCAAACTTTCCTTGGTGGTTTTGGCTGATTGTGATACTAATTATAATAGAAAAATTAGGTGACAGTAATGAAGATTTCTTGAATTTATTAATTATTCATGGTGAGTGCAATAGAATCGCAAGTAGAACATGCCAAGTATTTCATGAAAGATATCCACAACTTCCGAAGCCGAATAATAATGTGATAAATCGACTACTACAAAACTGTAGGTTGAATGGAACCTTTCGTCCAAAAATCATTCGTAGAAAGCCTGAAGTGGATGATGATGACAATGGCAAAACAGTTTTGGGATTTTTAATGCATTTCCAAATGTTTCTCTACACGAGGCTGAAAGGAAGATAGGTATACCCTACGTGACAATTTATCGCATTCTTAATAAGCACAAATAGCATCCATATAAATTGTACTGTGTCCAACATTTGAAAGAGACTGATTTGCCTCGTAGAGTAGAATTCTTTGAATGGTTACTTGTCAAGACTCAAGAGGATGAACATTTCCTTGACAATATTATATGTACAGATGGGGCCAAGTTTACAAAAATGGAATTTTCAACAGACACAACAGTCATTATTGGGCGCCAGAAAATCCTCATGCCGTTCGCCAAAGGGTTTTTCTGGAAAGATGGCAATTTAATGTATTTTGTGCCATAAAGAATGAGTCAATTTTTTATATCGAGTTTTATGATGATAATTTGAATGCAACAAAATATGAAGATTTACTGAGAAATGGAATTCAAAGGATTTTAAATAATAGGCCATGAAGAGAACGTGTATGGTACCACCCCATAATTCTCGTTCAGTAGGCGAAGCTTTAATTGAAATCTTCGAAGGCAGATGGATTGGTAATGATGGACCTTTTCGTTGGCCTCCTAGAACACCAGATGGCAATCCAACAGATTATTTTGTGTGGGGTTTCATTAAAAATATGGTTTACTCCAACCCAGTAACAACAATGGAAGATATGAAATCGAGAGTTAGAACTGCTTTCAATAGTTTAACTCCAGACTTAATCAGAAGCGCTACACATGAAAATATTTTCAAGATATTACATGTTTGTTTAAGTAGAAGTGGAGATGTGTTCGAACATATTCTGAAATACACTGATAACTAATTCATGAAATTATTTTCAGTTCGTGTGACTGCGTTAACAAAACTATTGTTTGAAGAGAAGTTTCATTTGATGGTTGAAGAGTATTTTAATAATTATTTATTCATTGTATTATCTGTGATTGATGAAGAAACATCGAACAGAATCTGTTAAATTTCAAAAATAAGTGATGAATACTAGGAAACCACGTCAGTTTCTGTTTGAAATAGTTTATCTCGAAAACGGTTCGAAATCGAAATAGCATTATCTGATTAAAGTCAATCTAAAATTGGATGTAGAGCTCAAAAATGTGTAAATATACAGGGTGTTCCATTTGAAAAAAATGACTTCCACTCCTTTTTTCAAGTGAACAAAGTATTTGCATTTTTTAAAGACCCTGTGTGATGCAAATATAAATATGACTCGAAGTGAAGATCCTCATGGTATCACTCCACTACATTTCTAATTTGATTGTCTTAGTACCAGAGAGTTCAAGATTATCACCGTTTATAAGAGTACATGTTCTGTAAAAAAAAAATCGAAATTAATTTATATCTCTTAAACGGTAATAGATAGAAATAGTACATGAAGTTGTTGACAAAGTAATAGGAAATCATAATATGATATTATATACAGGGTGTTCCATTTGAAAAATCAAAGTAGTCGCTACTTTATAGTAGAAGCGGCAACGCCGCATCTTCTGAAATATTTTAGTCGTGTAGATCATATTAATTTATGTATACTGTCAAATTTTCAGGTTGATCCGTTGTCTGGTTTGCCAGAAACGTCTAATTAACGCTAATCGTGAAAAACCCTGTATAACCCTCCGCTACCATTGAAGATTTCCAGCCCCCGTGCCGTTCTATGCTTAATAGGTCTGTACCAGCATTTGCAAGCAGTGTTGCAGAGGTATGGCGAAAACAATGTCCTGTGAACTCAGCAGAATTGGGTAATTTAAGGAAATTTGCAATATTTTTGGAATTTGCCCCAATCGTATTTACACCTACTGGTTGTTTTGTGGACTTTCCCATTTTATAATTTAGTAATAATTTGTTAGTCGCAACGTTATTAGGGCGAAAAATTGTATACTTTTTATAAATAGTTATCCAATTTTCAGGACTTTCGGTAACGCAAAATGTCCTACGAAGATGTGTTTTAGAATCAGGAATTCAATATCGTTTACCATCATTTTGGGTAACTCATCCCTACGACAGGCTCCTCCTACTCCTAGTATTAATGCAACCTAGAATATAGTTGATAGGTATTTCCTCCAAATTTGATCAGCTCCTACTTACTTTCATCCTTAAATAATGTTCATCAGGTGCTTCATCCAAACATGTAGTGATTTGCTCTCTTGTTAGAACTCGTGATTTCTTCGATTTGAAATCTGCAGATTTACGTTTTAAAAACGACTACAGCTTAAGGAATTTGGAACTATCCACGTTATCTTGTACTTCTTAACATAGAGTACATTGACCACAGCGTGGAACTCTTAAGTCGTTCTGATTTTTCCTTAAAGTAAGCGAGTAACACGTTTTCAGCGTACTGCTTAACATTTTTGTTTTTGCACCAATCTACGAAACATTTTCTTTCTTTTTCCTACCTCTTTTTCGCTTTTTGAGGCAGTAAATCGGACGTAACTGCGGATGCAATGTCTGCAAGTTCCGGTGGGATGTTCATCACCTCTTCACTATCGGAATTCATCATTGTAATTAAGATATTTCGCTTATTTATTTATAAATTGCGAAATACTCGTGACAAGCGTACTTAATTTTTTTGACGTTTCAACTAATGACAGACATTTATTTTAAATCAATGAATAATTTACACCAATTAAAAATTATTAGAGCGCTACTTTAGCAAAATAGATGTCGTAGGTTCAAATCCTATTCGAAGTAAACTTTTTATTTATGTATTTAATAAAATTAATAAGTTTTCATTAGATATTTATTTTTGAACTTATTCGTTCATAACAAAAACTTATAATAATTTACACCAATCTTTGATCTTAAACTTTCGTAGAAAAAATAATATAATTGGAGAGTATAATTAGATTACTCGCTGCGCTCGTGCTCCAACTTTTATACTCATTTTGCTATAAAACCCTTCCTCACTGGCATTACAATATACTGTACTTATTTAATCTGTTAATAACATGACTTAAGATAATGTTTATTGAACGTTTGAAGGTTAACAAATATTACACTTAATTAGTAATACTAAGATAAGCAAAACTTATGCTTAATTGAAAATTACAACCTACACTAGGACATGCAAATTGTTTATCATTATCATTACTTTATTTAACGTGTTTTAGTGAATTAATTCATGTTTTGTATTTCAGGAACTGTTCGTTGCATATTCAAAATATGTTTTTTTCGTATATAAATATTAAATAATGTACACATTAAGCGTTTAAGTTTAGTTTACGATAATATGAATTATACACATTTACAGAATATAATCTGTGAATAATCGTTATTCCCAGGGTGTAACTTATGTTACTCACGGTTGAGGCCAATAAGAAATTTACATAAAACAATATAAAGAATTTATAGTTAATTAAACCTAAACCCACTTAAATAGTTACTAACGTTAGTAAATGGTACCAACACTAGTTAATAAAAATATATTCATTTTCTGTTTGGCATGTAAAAATTGTAAACTTTTGATATTTAAAATAATATTGCGTCAAATAACCAATGATGTCAATTCTATTTTACTTCTACTTTACTTTTTCATTAACATCATAAAATTCACAAAATAAAACTGAGCTAGTGGGCTTGTGTTAACACGACCTGCTTAGCATTTGAGAGGTAATAGGTTCGATTCCTGTTGCCGTCTACGCTGTATGTTTTTTCAGTAGGTTTTCCTCATACGTATATAGCAACACGTAATGCGCGACTATTTAGGTGAATACTGGGGTAATATGTTACCCCTCAGAACCATAACTCCGTTCTTTCCAATCTTATCCCGGTCGACTTAATCCTACCATACATACACACTTAATGTATGTATGTTGGGAATCCATGATTGTAGCTGAAGGAGCCTCGAAAGCTCAAGCAGACCTCTCCATCTTAAGGAAGGAATGAAACACTTTGCCCTTTCCTTTTTTCCACAAGATCAAACCTGTGAAATTAAATGGAGAGATCTAGGGACGGGCAACCCGGTCATTTGTCCGGGGCGTCAATATTTGAGGGCGGAGTTTTGGTTATAAGTGTGAGAAAGGATTGATATGTCAAATACTCAATTAATAGAAAATTTTAAATGTCGATTTCTTCGTTTAAAATTTTACAATGTGTAGCGTATTTATACTGTTTATATGTAAAAGCTAAAAATATTCACACTTATTCTTGATTTCAAAGAATACAACCATAAAAAAGCAGTATGTTTAATTAAATAACCGTTTTTTCTGTTACGTGCGAACTTAAATTTTCAGTATTAATTTAAAACCGTGAGATTGTGATATACATCACAATATTCAAAGATATAAAAGATTCAACGGTGATTCATTTTTTAAAATATTTATTATCTAGGTTAAACAATAAAAACTGACTATACATTTACAAAAATCTAGTAAATCTATAATTTCGAAAAAGAAGCATTTTATAAATTAATAATTTATTTTATTAATAATTTTAAAAAAAGCGGTTAAACAATAAAAACTGACTATACATTTACAAAAATCTAGTAAATCTATAATTTCGAAAAAGAAGCATTTTATAAATTAATAATTTATTTTATTAATAATTTAAAAAAAAGCGGTTTCATTACACAACAGCATTAATCATGCTATTACGTCGCTAGTGATAACAAGTGGAAGTTCATAAATTTACTTCAGTGTTCTATAATTAAGCTGTTGTTTATTAGTTTGGTAAATACTAGTTTACCGTACATTGATTATCGAATCGTTTTTAAATAAAATAAATATTTTATTTGTCCAAAACGACTGCATTCAATCAATAAAATGTGGTACCAAATTTGAATGTACTATACAGATATAATTATTTATATTTTTGTTTTATGAAAATAATTATTTGAATAAACAGTAGAAGACATTTGTTGAATTCATTGCTCGATAAAACATGTTTTATAATAATACATTTGAATAACTGAACTGAATAAAATCAAAAATTTAAAATAGTTTCTTAGTTCTCTTTCACACAAAGGTTTTAAGGAATGGAGGCACTTCGGCTAAATTTTCAAAGAGCAAAACTAAACAACTATTGATGCGGATACTCAAAAAACTGTTTAACGCCGAGACAAACCATTGAAGAGAGGTGCTTCTAAGAATCGTACCTATCATTAGAATGCTTGTTGAACGTTTTTGGTTTTTCAAGGTACAAGCGATAAGTTGTTTGTGTATAAAAACGGTAATTTCTTAAAAATAGTTTATCTGCTATCTGGATTTGATCCCATTATAAAATAGCATCTCCGTAGAGTGCTCAGAAAAGAAGAAACTAAAGCTTACTATCTCGGAAAAAATAGACAAAACGAGACAATAGATCTGCTGAAACAAGATGTACAGTTTCATATTATTGGTAAAATGAAAAGTCCAAATATTATCCATTATTTTAGACTGTACTCCTGACTTTAACAAGATAGAGTAAATGACTTTTGTGGAATCAAACGCACATTACTTGCTAAAGAAAGGCAAACATGGTAAATTTGTAGTTTGGCATCCTACACCGTAAAATTATTAATGTTAGAATAAACTTTAGCTACTTGCGTACCCTCTACAAATGTATGCATAAACGCGTTCCACAGTTTGAGAAACACTCATCTATACCTTCCTGATGTAATAAGAAGCATTGTCAATAACGATAACTGGATTCGAGGCATATTAGTAATGAATCGGACTTAGGTACCCTTCTCTCTGTACTTTCTGACGCATCGAAGGTGTTTATGCCTACATCTGGTATCATCACGTTTAATCCGTTCCATCTTTTGAAACTCAAAACTAATATCATTTATGAGATTGAATATTGCACTATGTTCAGAACTGGGTAGATCATCATCACCTTAATAAGAAATACTGTTCCTCGATGGTGGAATGTATGCAATGAACAGACTGTGTACTTTACGTCGAGTAATTGATTGTACATTCTGATCATACACATGAAGATGATCATTGATTTGTGAACAAATCAATCTTCCTTTTCGATAGCATACATATTACGTTCTGAGCAACATAAAGTTTTGCTCGCTTCTTTAACAACTGCACTAACGTTCATTGTGGCCGATAAATAATTAAATGTTAGTCGTGAGGCATTTCTCCTTACGGCTAAGATATCCTCCAGTGCGTCGTTTAATATTTGCATTTCAGGACCAGCTTAATCTTTCACCATCATATGGAATCATAACAAAGTTAACTTTAATCGTGAAATTTAAAAATGTTCATGATTATGTCTGTGTGTTGTTGTCTGTGTGTCTGTGTTTCTGTGTGTCTGTGTCTTGTTGTGTGCTGTGTGTCTGGTTGTCTGTGTGTCTGTGTGTCGTGTGTTGTGTGTCTGTGTGTCTGTGTGTCTGTGTGTCTGTGTGTCTGTTGTGTGTTGTGTGTCGTGTGTCTGTTGTCTGTGTGTTTGTGTCTGTGTGTCTGGTGTCGTGTGTCTTTGTGTCTGTGTGTCTGTGTTCTGTGTTCTGTGTGTCTGTGTGTCTTTGGGTGTGTCTGTGTGTCTGTGTTCTGTGTTTGTGTGTTGTTTGTTGTGTCTGTGTGTCTGTGTGTCTGTGTGTCTGTGTGTCTGTGTTGTGTCTGTGTGTTTGTGTTCTGTGTGTCGTGTGTCTGTGTTCTGTGTGTCTGTGTCTGTGTGTCTGTGTGTTTCTGGTGTCTGTGTGTCTGTGTGTCTGTGTGTCTGTGTGTGTGTCTGTGTGTCTGTGTGTGTGTGTTGTGTGTCGTGTTTGTGTTGTCTGTGTGTGTCTTGTTCTGTGTGTCTGTGTGTTGTGTGTTGTGTCTGTGTGTCTGTGTGTCTGTGTGTTCTGTGTGTCTGTGTGTCTGTGTGTCTGTTGTCTGTGTGTCTGTGTGTCTGTGTGTCTGTGTGTCTGTGTGTCGTGTGTCTGTGTGTCGTGTCTGTGTTCTGTGTGTCTGTGTGTCTGTGTCTGTGTGTCTGTGTGTCTGTGTTGTCTGTGTGTCTGTTGTGTTTGTGTGTCTGTGTGTCTGTGTGTCTGTGTGTTGTGTTTGTGTCTGTGTGTCTTTGTGTCTGTGTGTCTGTGTGTCTGTGTGTTCTGTTGTGTCTGTGTGTCTGTGTGTCTGTGTGTCTGTGTGTCTGTCTGTCTGTGTCTGTGTGTCTGTGTGTTGTGTGTTGTGTGTAGTGTGTATGTGTCTGTGTCTGTGTTCTGTGTGTCTGTTGTTTTGTGTCTGTGTGTCTGTGTTGTCTGTGTGTCTGTGTCTGTGTGTCGTGTGTCTTGTGTTGTCTGTTGTGTCTGTGTTGTCTGTGTGTCTGTGTTCTGTGTGTCTGTTGTCTGTGTGTCTGTGTGTGTTGTTGTCTTGTGTCTGTGTGTCTGTGTGTCTGTGTCTGTGTCTGTGTGTCTGTGTGTCTGTGTCTGTGTTCTGTGTTCTGCCTGTGTGTCTGTGTGTCTGTGTCTTGTGTCTGTGTGTCTGTGTGTTTGTGTGTCTGTGTGTCTGTGTTCTGTGTGTCTGTGTGTCTTGTCTGTGTGTCGTGTGTCTGGTGTCTGTGTTGTGTCTGTGTGTCTGTGTGTCTGTGTGTGTCTGTGTTGTTCTGTGTTGTTTGTGTCTTTGTCGTGTGTCTTGTTGTCGTGTCTGTGTTCTGTGTTCTGTGTGTCTGTGTGTCTTTGTCTGTGTGTCTGTGTCTTTGTTGTTGTGTCTGTGTGTCTGGTCTGTGTTTGGTCTGTGTGTCTTGTTTGTTCTGTGTGTCTGTGTGTCTTGTTGTTTTTTGTGTCTGTGTGTCTTGTGTTCTGTGTGTCTGTGTTCTGTTGTGTCTTGTGTCTTTGTTTTTGTGTTTGTGTTTGTGTGTCTGTGTTGTTGTTGTGTCTTGTCTTGTCTTGTGTGTCTGTGTGTCTGTGTGTTCTTGTTGTTGTTGTGTCTGTGTTTGTGTCTTGTGTCTGTGTGTCTGTGTGTCTGTGTTCTGTGTTTGTGTGTCTGTGTTTGGTTGTTGTGTCTGTTTGTTTGTGTGTCTGTGTGTCTGTTCTGTGTGTGTTCTCTGTGTCTGTTGTCTGATGGTGGTGTCTGGTGTCTGGTGTCTTGTTCTGTCTGTGTGTGTGTGTGTGTGTGTGTTGTGTGTGTGTGTGTGTGTGTTTGTGTCTGTGTGCGTGTGATGCGTGTGGTGGTGTGCGTGGGCGTATTGTTTGGTCTCGTGTAGTCAATAGGATGGATTATCGATATTTTTTATAGATGCGGGTGGCTTGGGTTTTTTCAGGTGATCATCTAGATGTTTATTGATTATGAAAATTTAAACGTCTATCTGACATAGATTATTTTGTTTTTGATACAGGGCTTTTCACGATGAGCGTTAATTAGACGTTTCTGGTAAACCAGACAACGGATCAACCTGAAAATTTGACAGCATGCATAAATTAATATGATCTACACGCCTAAAATATTTTAGATGATGCGGCGTTGCCGCTGCTACCATAAAGTAGCGACTGCTTTGATTTTTCAAATGGAACACCCTGTACATAATATCATATTATGATTTCGTATTACTTTGTCAACAATTCATGTACTATTTTCCTATACCTATCTATTACCGTTTAAGAGATATAAATTAATTTCGATTTTTTTTTACAAAACATGTACTTTTATAAACGCTGATAATCTTGAACTCTCTGGTACTAAGACGATCAAATTCGAAATGGAGTGGAGTGATACCATGAGGATCTTCACTTCGAGTCATATTTTTATTTGCCTCATACAATTTTTTCAAATGGAACACCCTGTATATTTACACATTTTTGAGCTCTATATCCAATTTTAGATTGACTTTAATCAGATAATGCTATTTCGATTTCGAACCGTTTTCGAGATAAACTGTTTCAAACAGAAACTGACGTGGTTTCCTTGTATTCATCACTTATTTTTGAGATTTAACATCTATTTTATATTACGTAATACAATTTCTTTTCGATTTAGTTTTCAACAGTCTCAAATCAGTCAATTCGAAATTGATATGTACCTTACAAAGTTACAATTTGTATGCATTGAGGTATTGAGTGTCTCTACCGTACAACATTGCAAATTAATATTTTTAATAGTGTGCTTTGGAAAATAAATGATCCAATTTTGAACGTCAAACTTTCCTTGGTGGTTTTGCTGATTGTGATACTAATTATAATAGAAAATGTCAAGATTAGGTGACAGTAATGAAGATTTCTTGAATTTATTAATTATTCATGGTGAGTGCAATAGAATTGCAAGTAGAACATGCCGAGTATTTCATGAAAGATATCCACAACTTCCGAAGCTGAATAATAATGTGATAAATCGACTACTACAAAACTGTAGTTGAATGGAACCTTTCGTCCAAAAATCATTCGTAGAAAGCCTGAAGTGGATGATGATGACAATGGCATAACAGTTTTGGGATTTTTAATGCATTTCCAAATGCTTCTCTACACGAGGCTGAAAGGAGATAGGTATACCCTACGTGACAATTTATCGCATTCTTAATAAGCACAAATGGCATCCATATAAATTTACTGTGTCCAACATTTGAAAGAGACTGATTTGCCTCGTAGAGTGGAATTCTTTGAATGGTTACTTGTCAAGACTCAAGAGGATGAACATTTCCTTGACAATATCATATGTACAGATGGGGCCAAGTTTACAAAAATGGAATTTTCAACAGACACAACAGTCATTATTGGCGCCAGAAAATCCTCATGTGTCGCCAAAGGGGTTTTCAGGAAAGATGGCAATTTAATGTATTTTGTGCCATAAAGAATGAGTCAATTTTGTATCGAGTTTTATGATGATAATTTGAATGCAACAAAATATGAAGATTTACTGAGAAATGAATTCAAAGGATTTTAAATAATAGGCCATGAAGAGAACGTGTATGGTACCACCCCATAATTCTCGTTCAGTAGGCGAAGCTTTAACTGAAATCTTCGAAACAGATGGATTGGTAATAATGGACCTTTTCGTTGGCCTCCTAGAACACCAGATGGCAATCCAACAGATTATTTTGTGTGGGGTTTCATTAAAAATATGGTTTACTCCAACCCAGTAACAACAATGGAAGATATGAAATCGAGAGTTAGAACTGCTTTCAATAGTTTAACTCCAGACTTAATCAGAAGCGCTACAATGAAAATCTTTGAAGAGATTACATGTTTGTTTAAGTAGAGGTAGAGATGTGTTCGAACATATTCTGAAATACACTGATAACTAATTCATGAAATTATTTTCAGTTCGTGTAACTGCGTTAACAAAACTATTGTTTGAAGAGAAGTTTCATTTGATGGTTGAAGAGTATTTTAATAATTATTTATTCATTGTATTATCTGTGATTGATGAAGAAACATCGAACGGAATCTGTTAAATTTCAAAAATAAGTGATGAATACAAGGAAACCACGTCAGTTTCTGTTTGAAATAGTTTATCTCGAAAACGGTTCGAAATCGAAATAGCATTATCTGATTAAAGTCAATCTAAAATTGGATGTAGAGCTCAAAAATGTGTAAATATACAGGGTGTTCCATTTGAAAAATTGACTTCCACTCTTTTTTCATGTGAACAAAGTATTTGCATTTTTTTAGACCCTGTATGAGGCAAATGAAAATATGACTCGAAGTGAAGATCCTCATGGTATCACTCCACTCCATTTCTAATTTGATTGTCTTAGTACCAGAGAGTTCAAGATTATCAGCGTTTATAAAGTACATGTTCTGTAAAAAAATCGAAATTAATTTATATCTCTTAAACGGTAATAGATAGAAATAGTACATGAAGTTGTTGACAAAGTAATAGGAAATCATAATATGATATTATATACAGGGTGTTCCATTTGAAAAATCAAAGTAGTCGCTACTTTATAGTATCATCTAAAATATTTTAGGCGTGTAGATCATATTAATTTATGTATACTGTCAAATTTTCAGGTTGATCCGTTGTCTGGTTTGCCAGAAACGTCTAATTAACGCTCATCGTGAAAACCCTGTATAACTCTCCGCTACCATTGAAGATTTCCAGCCCCGTGCCGTTCTATGCTTAATAGGTCTGTACCAGCATTTGCAAGCAGTGTTGCAGAGGTATGGCGAAAACAATGTCTTGTGAACTCAGCAGAATTGGGTAATTTAAGGAAATTTGCAATATTTTTTGTAATTTGCCCAATCGTATTTACACCTACTGGTTGTTTGTGCACTTTCCCATTTTATAATTTAGTAATAATCTGTTAGTCTCAACGTTATTAGGGAGAAAAATTGTATACTTTTTATAAATAGTTATCCAATTTTCAGGACCTTTGGTAACGCAAAATGTCCTACGAAGATGTGTTTTAGAATCAGGAATTCAATATCGTTTACCATCATTTTGGGTAACTCATCCCTACGACAGACTCCTCCTACTCCTAGTATTAATGCAACCTAGAATATAGTTGATAGGTATTCTCCAAATTTGATAAGCTCCTACTTACTTTCATCCTTAAATAATGTTCATCAGGTGCTTCATCCAAACATGTAGTGATTTGCTCTCGTTAGAACTCGTGATTTCTTCGATTTGAAATCTGCAGATTTACGTTTTAAAAACGACTACAGCTTAAGGAATTTGGAACTATCCACGTTATCTTGTACTTCTTAACATAGAGTACATTGACCACAGCGTGGAACTCTTAAGTCGTTCTGATTTTTCCTTAAAGTAAGCGAGTAACACGTTTTCAGCGTACTGCTTAACATTTTGTTTTGCACCAATCTACGAAACATTTTCTTTCTTTTTCCTACCTCTTTTTCGCTTTTTGAGGCAGTAAATCGGACGTAACTGCGGATGCAATGTCTGCAAGTTCCGGTGGGATGTTCATCACCTCTTCACTATCGGAATTCATCATTGTAATTAAGATATTTCGCTTATTTATTTATAAATTGCGAAATACTCGTGACAAGCGTACTTAATTTTTTTGACGTTTCAACTAATGACAGACATTTATTTTAAATCAATGAATAATTTACACCAATTAAAAATTATTAGAGCGCTACTTTAGCAAAATAGATGTCGTAGGTTCAAATCCTATTCGAAGTAAACTTTTTATTTATGTATTTAATAAAATTAATAAGTTTTCATTAGATATTTATTTTTGAACTTATTCGTTCATAACAAAAACTTATAATAATTTACACCAATCTTTGATCTTAAACTTTCGTAGAAAAATAATATAATTGAGAGTATATTAGATTACTGCTGCGCTCGTGCTCCAACTTTTATACTCATTTTGCTATAAAACCCTTCCTCACTGGCATTACAATATACTGTACTTATTTAATCTGTTAATAACATGACTTAAGATAATGTTTATTGAACGTTTGAAGGTTAACAAATATTACACTTAATTAGTAATACTAAGATAAGCAAAACTTATGCTTAATTGAAAATTACAACCTACACTAGGACATGCAAATTGTTTATCATTATCATTACTTTATTTAACGTGTTTTAGTGAATTAATTCATGTTTTGTATTTCAGGAACTGTTCGTTGCATATTCAAAATATGTTTTTTTCGTATATAAATATTAAATAATGTACACATTAAGCGTTTAAGTTTAGTTTACGATAATATGAATTATACACATTTACAGAATATAATCTGTGAATAATCGTTATTCAGGGTGTAACTTATGTTACTCACGGTTGAGGCCAATAAGAAATTTACATAAAACAATATAAAGAATTTATAGTTAATTAAACCTAAACCCACTTAAATAGTTACTAACGTTAGTAAATGGTACCAACACTAGTTAATAAAAATATATTCATTTTCTGTTTGGCATGTAAAAATTGTAAACTTTTGATATTTAAAATAATATTGCGTCAAATAACCAATGATGTCAATTCTATTTTACTTCTACTTTACTTTTCATTAACATCATAAAATTCACAAAATAAAACTGAGCTAGTGGGCTTGTGTTAACACGACCTGCTTAGCATTTGAGAGGTAATAGGTTCGATTCCTGTTGCCGTCTACGCTGTATGTTTTTTCAGTAGGTTTTCCTCATACGTATATAGCAACACGTAATGCGCGACTATTTAGGTGAATACTGGGGTAATATGTTACCCTCAGAACCATAACTCCGTTCTTTCCAATCTTATCCCGGTCGACTTATCCTACCATACATACACACTTAATGTATGTATGTTGGGAATCCATGATTGTACCTGAAGGAGCCTAAGCTCAAGCAGACCTCTCCATCTTAAGGAAGGAATGAAACACTTTGCCCTTTCCTTTTTCCACAAGATCAAACCTGTGAAATTAAATGGAGAGATCTAGGGACGGGCAACCGGTCATTTGTCCGGGCGTCAATATTTGAGGCGAGTTTTGGTTATAAGTGTGAGAAAGGATTGATATGTCAAATACTCAATTAATAGAAAATTTTAAATGTCGATTTCTTCGTTTAAAATTTTACAATGTAGCGTATTTATACTGTTTATATGTAAAAGCTAAAATATTCACACTTATTCTTGATTTCAAAGAATACAACCATAAAAAGCAGTATGTTTAATTAAATAACCGTTTTTCTGTTACGTGCGAACTTAAATTTTCAGTATTAATTTAAAACGTGAGATTGTGATATACATCACAATATTCAAAGATATAAAAGATTCAACGGTGATTCATTTTTAAAATATTTATTATCTAGGTTAAACAATAAAACTGACTATACATTTACAAAATCTAGTAAATCTATAATTTCGAAAAGAAGCATTTTATAAATTAATAATTTATTTTATTAATAATTTTAAAAAAGCGGTTAAACAATAAAACTGACTATACATTTACAAAAATCTAGTAAATCTATAATTTCGAAAAAGAAGCATTTTATAAATTAATAATTTATTTTATTAATAATTTAAAAAAAAGCGGTTTCATTACACAACAGCATTAATCATGCTATTACGTCGCTAGTGATAACAAGTGGAAGTTCATAAATTTACTTCAGTGTTCTATAATTAAGCTGTTGTTTATTAGTTTGGTAAATACTAGTTTATCGTACATTGATTATCGAATCGTTTTAAATAAAATAAATATTTTATTTGTCCAAAACGACTGCATTCAATCAATAAAATGTGGTACCAAATTTGAATGTACTATACAGATATAATTATTTATATTTTGTTTTATGAAAATAATTATTTGAATAAACAGTAGAAGACATTTGTTGAATTCATTGCTCGATAAAACATGTTTTATAATAATACATTTGAATAACTGAACTGAATAAAATCAAAAATTTAAAATAGTTTCTTAGTTCTCTTTCACACAAAGGTTTTAAGGAATGGAGGCACTTCGGCTAAATTTTCAAAGAGCAAAACTAAACAACTATTGATGCGGATACTCAAAAAACTGTTTAACGCCGAGACAAACCATTGAAGAGAGGTGCTTCTAAGAATCGTACCTATCATTAGAATGCTTGTTGAACGTTTTTGGTTTTTCAAGGTACAAGCGATAAGTTGTTTGTGTATAAAAACGGTAATTTCTTAAAAATAGTTTATCTGCTATCTGGATTTGATCCCATTATAAAATAGCATCTCCGTAGAGTGCTCAGAAAAGAAGAAACTAAAGCTTACTATCTCGGAAAAAATAGACAAAACGAGACAATAGATCTGCTGAAACAAGATGTACAGTTTCATATTATTGGTAAAATGAAAAGTCCAAATATTATCCATTATTTTAGACTGTACTCCTGACTTTAACAAGATAGAGTAAATGACTTTTGTGGAATCAAACGCACATTACTTGCTAAAGAAAGGCAAACATGGTAAATTTGTAGTTTGGCATCCTACACCGTAAAATTATTAATGTTAGAATAAACTTTAGCTACTTGCGTACCCTCTACAAATGTATGCATAAACGCGTTCCACAGTTTGAGAAACACTCATCTATACCTTCCTGATGTAATAAGAAGCATTGTCAATAACGATAACTGGATTCGGAGGCATATTAGTAATGAATCGGACTTAGGTACCCTTCTCTCTGTACTTTCTGACGCATCGAAGGTGTTTATGCCTACATCTGGTATCATCACGTTTAATCCGTTCCATCTTTTGAAACTCAAAACTAATATCATTTATGAGATTGAATATTGCACTATGTTCAGAACTGGGTAGATCATCATCACCTTAATAAGAAATACTGTTCCTCGATGGTGGAATGTATGCAATGAACAGACTGTGTACTTTACGTCGAGTAATTGATTGTACATTCTGATCATACACATGAAGATGATCATTGATTTGTGAACAAATCAATCTTCCTTTTCGATAGCATACATATTACGTTCTGAGCAACATAAAGTTTTGCTCGCTTCTTTAACAACTGCACTAACGTTCATTGTGGCCGATAAATAATTAAATGTTAGTCGTGAGGCATTTCTCCTTACGGCTAAGATATCCTCCAGTGCGTCGTTTAATATTTGCATTTCAGGACCAGCTTAATCTTTCACCATCATATGGAATCATAACAAAGTTAACTTTAATCGTGAAATTTAAAAAATGTTCATGATTATGTACTTCGAAAGAGGCTTGAACTAAATTGAGGCGTTCTAAAAGGAAAGATTGCTAATCAATGTAGTTAATTTCATTTGGTAAATATCATAGAAGAAACGAGTAATAATTTGACAGTGGAAGGAGGTTATGATTTATTAAATTACATTTTACCAGAGACAACCCAATGAGACGTCCAAGTCCAGCAAAAAAATGTGTTCTACAAAGTTACGTTGGTCAATTATATTGTAAGGCGAGCGTATTTTAAGCGAAACTTTGAAAATTCATATTTACCTTACTTGTCAGGGTGGCCAACTAAGAATGCGAGGTACTGTATCTGGGAAACTATCCATCGTAGAGGTTTGCGCAAAAAAATTATACCAGAACGGTCAATACAAAAACCTAGAAAATATTTTCAAGTTTCTGAAATGGCCCCTTAATTTTTTTTTTTTTTTTTAGCTATATTTTTCTGGAATTGTTTCTATTATGTAAGTTGTGGCCTTAAAAAGCGCCGATTTAAGGAAGGAAGGTTTTTAATACCCCCGTAAATGCTCGAAATGCTGACCATCACGTTCTATGCATTGCTGAAGCCTCTCATGACTAGACAAAACTGCAGCTTCAATTTCGGCTCTCGGTATGTTACGTATTGCGTTACGAATCCGCTTTTTCATATCTTCTCTAGTAGTAGGTTGAGTCCGAAACACAATGCCCTTTAAGCGCCCCCATAAATAAAAATCGAGGTAAGTTAAGTCTGGCCATCTCGGAGGCCATGGAAACAGACTTCCTCTTCCAATCCACCGCTGTTGAAATACTGCATTAATATGCTTTCGCACATTAATAGCAAATAGCAAAATGTGCCTTGTTTCCAGAGGCACATCTTCCAACAACAATGGTAATTGATTGGCCAAAAAGTGAAGAAATACATTGCCATTTAGGGGTTGCTCGAAAAAATATGGCCCAATAATCCTGCCTCCCAGTATGCCACACCATACATTTAAACTCCAACGTCCTTGACGCTGAACTTCACGCAACCAATGGGGATTTTCTGCAGACCAATAATGCATAATGTGCATATTGACTCTCCCGTCACTACTGAAGGTGGTTTCATCGGTCCAAAGAATTTGAAATAAAAATTCTCTATTTTCGCGTATCATGCCTAACATTCAATGGCAATAGTCTAACCTTCGATCAAAATCTTCCTCTAGCAAAACGACGTGATATGGGTACATTCTTAAAGTAATTAAAAAAAGTTTAAACGAATACCTATATATTTTGATGGCCATTAGAACTTATCTATGGTCCTTCAAAATATTGTGAACCGTTGCCCGTGATATGCCCAACTCAGTGGATAATGCTCTTGTGCTAACATGAGGATTTCCTTCAATATAGCCCAGTACACGGTTAATATTTTCTTGTGTTCTTCCAATTCTTTGCCGTTGAAACGTAGGCCGAAAACTACCTTTGGCTCGTAAGCTCGCCACTAATCGGGGAAAACTCTTACATCGCAAGGACGCCGATTTGGATATCGAGCCGGTAAACTTTTAGCTACTGCGGCATTCTGAAAACATTCAAAATAAACCGCAAGCATATCAACAGCTTCATTATTCGTAAAACGCATTTTGAAAGCACAAAAATTGCTAAAAGTAACGCGAAAGTATTGACAACTATTGACAATTTGAGGATTATGTATGTTTTGTTTAGGTATCTGTTTCCATTGCCTGCTTCTATTAATTGTATTTTTCGTATATATCCATAGTGAATATGCATTTAAACAAAGAAAAATTAAGCCTTTCGTATAACTTTTAGCATTGCTTACTTGCCCGTAGTAATTTCAAAAGGGGTGATTTTATTCTGGTATATAAATTTACAAACATTTAAAATCGCAATTTCTAGGTAACCTATTCAGAACCGAAATTGAAGCTGCAGTTTTGTCTAGTCATGATAGGCTTCAGCAATGCATAGAGCGTGATGGTCCGCATTTCGAGCATTTACGGAGGCATTAAAAACCTTCCTCCTTTAAATCGGTCCTTTTTAGGACCACTTACATAATAGAAACAATTCCAGAAAAATATTGTTAAAAAAAATAAAAATTTAAGTGATTTTCGAATAAAGCCTTCTTTGGCCGATATTTTAGGTTCGGAACAAGATATCGAGATGCGGTTTTCGCGAGCATGTTTAGGCATCATTTAGCTACTTGTTCATGAAAAAAAGTCATACTAATGCATTTAATTTTTTTGCGAAAATTAACCGTTTCTGTCGAAATGTCGAACAAAGCCCTCCAGCGACGACATGTGAAACTAACAAAACTTCAAATATTATAACATTTGTAGCCCAAATGTTAAAATCGGCTTAGCCGTTTCGAAGATACAGGGGGTTATTTAAGGAAACCTTTGAATACCCCCCCATCACTTTATTTTTAGACATACGTCAAAAAGTGCCAAACAAAAAAAGTTCAGATTATCCTCGATTTTAAAGATCAGTTATTTTTTTATTAGGTTAATATAGCAGAATTCACAGAAACATCACTTTTTAGATTCAAGATTGCAGTTACGCCCCCTAGCAGCCATTTCAGAAACTTGAAAATATTTTCCAGGTTTTTGTATTGGCCGTTTTAGTAAAACTTTTTTTTGCGCAAGCCTCTACCATGGATAGTTTCCCAGATACACTTAGAACGAAGTATTCCCATTAAATGTTCTACTTACTAACATAAGATATTATTCATAATAACTGCATTACACCAAACGACAGAATGTCATTGTTTAAAAATTAATTATAAAAATTAAATTTGATTTATGATTTTATTATGATGTTTCACAGTATTTTAAAAATAACTTTTATGTTGTAATGACAGCCCAAATGTAAGTTAGAACAGATGGGCCTTATTGGGTTGTCTCTCATTTTACGTTTTACGTTTGATTGCAATGAAAGCCAACAAGAGCGTTATTTGTAAACGATTAAAAATAGTAAAAGTAACATTTAACCCATAAGAGCTCACGTAAGCTCTCGTTATAACGGTTGTCTATTAATGATTGAAGCTGACGTCATGTAGCAAATTTTAGTTAGGTTGGTACCACTATACTTCATTTCGGTCGCAACAATTGCCATTAACGTCCCATGAGGCAATCACCTTTGATGTAATTATAAACAATATTTGTCAAAATTAAACAGAATACCCCTACTTTTGGAAATGTTTATTGCCAATACTTGGTAATTACAATTATTTAACAAAATAAATTTTAACATTAATGTTTTAACAAAAATGCAAACAAACATTCTTCCTTAAATTAATATAATTACAAAAAATGTTGAAAATGAAGACCCTGATGCTGTAGACATAAATTAATTCTCTGCTTCATGTTTTCAAAAACATGCTGAAGTTCTTCCCGTGTACTCTCGTATTTAACTGCTTCCATTAATTGATCTAAATTATGCAATCTATTTCTATAAATATTGTCTTTAATCTTTCCAAACAAAAAGTAATCTGGAGTTATGAAAATAACGGATTGTGAATATAAAGAAAAATTAATACAGGAATAAAGAATGAACTGAAAAATTATGATAAAAGCTAATGAAAAACAAACACGTGCGACTATGGCAAAAAAGGTAGAAACCGATTAATTTTACAATATAATTCTCAATGTTGCAAATACTAAGCAAAGAAATTTCCTAGATTTGACATGACGTCAGCTTCAATCAGTAATAGAAACATGTTATTAAAGTGAAGTAAGCTTGGAGACCAAGATCGCAAGTGTACCTATTGTTGTAAATAATTGTGCAATTTTTTAAATACTGATGCGTGTTACGTAAGTTTGTAACAATTTTATTAACAAAATTACACACAGTTATTCAACTGTAATTTAAAATCAAACGCTAAGCATCTTGTCACATTGTGGTCGATATAATATATCCTTCTTTATATTAGAAGCACAAGATTCGTATTTTTATTTTACAGGATTGAAAAAAAAATGTGTTTTGTAACTTGCCTCCATTTTAATTCAGCCATTAATTCACGGAATCTTTTACGAAAATTTTCAGGTTGCCAAAGCTTGATCCGGAATTTTGTCATGCATATCACTCTTACACAATGTGTCAAAAACAGAACGTGCCCATAGGAAAACTTTCATGTGAGCAAATTCGCGTCAGTATTTTGGGCAATTTCACGTATTTTAGAGGGCATACATGCAAGATTATCTTAATTATATTCAACGTTCGTGTTTTGTGTCAGAATTTGAATAAAATAGAAAGCGACTAGATCAAATTTTCACTTCTAAAATTAAGACGTTACCAATCGCCACAAAATTCCCTAAATCGACTAAAATAAAAAAATTTCGTTAAAAAACGGCAAAAAAGGGCAAATTACAAATAATTACAGAAAAACGTGTTTCAGAAGACCTTGAAGCACTCATTCTTTAACTACGCCACTCGTTTTTGAACTTTTGTAATTTGCTTCCATTTTGATTCTTTAATAGACATATTAAGAAACGCGACGTCATCATCTGCGATGCCATTATAGCCATTAATTCACGGAACATTTTACGAACATTTTTAGGTTGGCAAAGCATGATCCGGAATTATGTCATTCATGTCACTCTTACAAAACTTACAAAAATACAGGTTGTGTCCATAGGAAAACTTTGATGTGAACAAATTCGCGACCGTATTTTTTATCTTTCACTTGTTTTGTGACAGAATTTGGATAAAACAAAAAGTGAATAGTTCAAATTTTCACTTCTAAAATTAAGACATTACCAATCGCCACAAAAATTCCTAAATCAACTAAAATAAAATTTTTTCTTTAAAAAGGCAAAAAAGGGCAAACTACAAAAAAGAATATAAAAACGTGTTTCAGAAGACCTTGAAGCACTCATTCTTTAAAAAACTCGTGGCTACGACATATTAAGAAACGCGACGTCATCTCCTATGTCATTATAGTCAATAATTCACGGAGGAACTTTTACGAAAATTTTTAGGTTGGCAAAGCCTGATCCGGAATTATGTCGTGCATGTCACTCTTACAAAATGTGTCACAAACAGCATGCGGCAAATTACAAGAAATAGCATAAAAAACGTGTTTCATAAGATCTTGAAGGACTAACTCTTTAAAAAACTCGTGGCTACGCCACTTGTTTTTTTAAACTTGAATTCGTTCGTGCTTCAAGACTGGTGTTATGAAACTTGTTTTTCAATATACTATTACAGGATTGTAAACAGTGCAATTATTTCGAAATTGTTGAACTCTGTTAAATAATTAATGGTTTTTTTGACAATCAACCATTGCACACTTATCAACTACCATTGTTGTAGTATTAATACATCGCTTATCGAAAGTGAAACTTTCTTATTACATTATAACGTTAAACGTAACAATTCACATGCATTTTTTATCATTTCTGGAAAGTACTACAGATTAACAAAATAGTTTGGAAGAAATACATCTGCAAATTAATAGTTGAGAAATAATATTTGTATACGCCACTAGTTACAACGTTCAATTCAATTGGGCAACATTCATTCATACCTGTATTATTCCTATATCATTTATTTCGATAAAGGGTAGTGTAGAATGTAAAACTTATTAAGACGGGTAATGTTAAAAGAAGCAATTAGAGAACGTAGCACATGATTTAGATTAATCTTGCATGTAGGCATATTCAAGGTATATACCAATTGGGGCAAAAGCTCCAGCCAGTAATATTTCTTGTAAAAATTGGGTCGAAAAATTTACTACTAGAATGATGTACCATGCTTCCCCGGTTTTCACGACGCCCTTAAAGTCTCTACTTAACATTTCTTCATTTAAGTCTATTCGTCAAAAAATACGAATGACAACACTTGTTGCCAATTGTTCTCGTATTCTCAAAGATTGGCGCTTACGAAACTTTCTAATTCAACTTTGTAACTTGGTGTCACCTCTAAGTTTTGCGTTTCTTGTATTTTTTATTGTATTCGGCGAGATCCCCAGATTTCTGGCCATTGGACTTCTTCATTTGGGATTACCTGAAGCGGGTAATGAAAACCATACCAAAAGATTACGGCTATGTCTGGAAAAAGAAGATTTTCACTGCGAACAGTTAGTGTAAATTAGTATCTTAGGTCAGACAATGGTGGTGTTCACCGACTACGTAAAAAAATGCCCAAAATTGTATTGTGAATGCATCATGTTTAAAGTATCTAATTAATTTCCGAATTTAATTCTGTCTCCCTAGTAGCACCTACAATTGAAGGTCTTAATGTGTAGTATGGATTCAACGTTGTCCAATGGACGTTTCTCTCAAATGGTTTGTGAGGGAAGCGTGGTACAATGTTTTTGTATTAATGTTTTGAGCTCAGACTTGTAGCTGGAGCTTTTGCGCCAATTGGTGTGTATATATATATATATATATATATATATATATATATATATATATATATATATAGGTGTGCCATTTTAACCTGAACAGCTGACTATTCTTAAGCATAGATATGGACGAAAATATTTCAGACAAAAGTTGTCTGGGCTCAAAGGTAGCACCTAACAGTAATTTTGAAATGACCTTGAATTCGTTTTTAAAGCTTATCTCAAAATCATTTTAAATGAAAACTCATATTTTTACTGATTCGTGTTCTACGGAAAAAACGCGTAATTTTTGTTGGAAACAATTTTTTTAATGTTTTATTCTCTCAATATAGAGTGCCATAATTTTTCTGCTCCATTTTAAATTCACCAGGCTAATTTCTCGAGAACTGGGCAAAATAGTGACAAACATTTTAGACAAAACAGCAACAACAACAAAAGTTGTAAAATTTGATGGAGAAAGCTTAGATGCCATATTCATTAACAAATCTCAAGGTCATGTAGGTCAACTGAAGTTATTAACCACCATTTTCATGAAATTTTATTTCACTGCAGGGGTTAGTATTACTCAATATTCACCGTGAGGGGGTTGCACAGTCAGATTTTGAACATCATATGGACCTGAAAAGGGTCAATTAAGTATTCTTCCAAAAACCTAACATGTTTGGTGTTCAAAACGCTTACCATTATTTTCAACACAATTCAAGCCTTTGTTTCGAGTCGTTCTACATGTTCGATTTATTCGTTCCATCATATCGATTTTTGTTGTAGGAGGATCTTCATAAACTTTATTTTTTAAATGTTAAATGGAAAAACTCAAGAAGACTAAAACCCAGTGATGTAAGTAGCCATAAAATATACCCTCCCTCTGTTTAAATATTGTCGAACTTTAAGAGAATAATGGACAGGAACATCGCCTTGCTGGACCACATTACTTGTCTAAACATGAAGCGCAACATTTTCTAAACACTCGGGTAGATGATTTTGTAAAAAATTTAAATAATTTTCACCGCTAACGGTTCTTCAAAGAAATAAGGACCAATAATCTGTCGAACAAGAAGACTAATCCAAGTATTTAAACTTCAGCCATTTTGAGTTCTATTTTCTCTCATCCAGCGCGGATTCTCAGAAGACCAATAGTGACAGTTATGATGGTTTAAACAAACGGCGATTAGGTTATCACTCTGCATACAGTCATGCTGCAGCCCGATAGTTCTTATGACATTCTCCAAGATGCAATAGAATATCTACCATTTCATTTGAGATGGCTAGGTAGCCACTGTGATGAGAAAGAGAATTTTAAATTTTAATAAAAACGGTGATGATAATTAAAGAAGAAAGGTCGCCATAGTTAATTGAAAAAAAAGATAGTAGAACGTAAAATTTTAAAATTATTTTAGTATTACTAGCTATATGGGAAAAAGTTTCTTTAAATAATAATAAATGAGCAATAAATTGGGGTTAATGTTGAATGTGAGATAAACGTATATCGTTTAATTAGTATAATAGTGATATTTTCTAGAAGACGTGTATTGTTATCGCCAAGCAATTTTACTTTTAATTTACTTTAAACTTGCTACAATTATGAAACTTAATTAACATATTTTTCCAAATTTAGTATACCTTACAAAATTAATTAAGATAAAGACGCTACTAATTATTACCAATTATATTGGCAAGCAAAATGATAGAGTACATTCGTACAAGGTATACAAAATAATATCGTGACAGAAATGCGTGCTTACTGCGCTAATTAGAAATATTAGTTTCTTTAGAATTTCTAGTAATTAGGTTTATAATTGCACAGCTCCAAAGCCCATATAAAAAGAACACATATGTGTTATATATGTTTTTAAATTAGTAAAGTCCTTTTTGTTTAGGTTTAATTCGTATCGCATAACAATGTTGCATGCTTAGGTATTTATATGATAGATTATATTATATCCTTAATTTTTCAAGATGGCGGACTTTTAGTGATTCGTATTTGCCGATCAATTTAAAACTAATTGGCGTCTAGCCTTTAGCGTTCTTGTTTTCTTTCTTGATTAGAATTTATAGCTTGGCGTTTTCGCGTTTTAATGCGATGTCTACTTCAAATTAACTTTATTATCGTTTTAATATTAAGAGGACCAATAAGCTGCAGTTTAATTGAGTTTTGTTGATAATTTTTTCATTCTTTAGGTCTTTTGTTTTATAATTGTAATTTATGACTATGTTTCGTCTGAAATATTATCATTAATTAAAAAAAAATGTTGTATTCAGTTTTCTTTGTTTTTCTAAGATTTATTAACGATGTATCTAACATCTTAGACCATTTTCCTTTTGTGACAATTGTACCCTAATCCGATTTAATACACTATCAAAGGACCTTTGGATACCTAACATTTATCGTTCCAAGCACGTTTTATTTCCTATAAAAGCTGCATAATTCTTATTTTAGGCGCTGTTCAAATGTGGTTTTTTGATTTTCTGATGTTACCCGTATCTAATGTGAAAGTTGTTTAAATAAGGAAAGTTGTAGAGATTTTTATATTCATTAAAGTAATCTATCTATTCCAATACAACCAGTATTTTTTTACTGTAAAGAGAATCGCGAAAAATCAGAGTACAGCGTGGTTTAAAAATGTTTAACTTTTTTATTTTTATATGCAACCTTCTAGTGTGATTAGCCCTTTTATGAAAAGGTCGGGTATTTCATGAAACGCTCCCAAACACTGAAACAACAAAACGTTACACCGAAAGGCTTCAAGTTTTAGACGTTACATGAAGCGTCATCGTGTCTCTTCCTCTTGATGAAAACGTACCAGATTACGCTAAATAGATAAGTGACTGACTTTACTGGACTTTCATGTAACGCTCTGAATCTAATTTGCACTTGATGCAATAAAATGGGTACTACATTGTCACCGGGTGTGACAATTTTAAGCAAGTTACTTTAGATCATTTTTTTTCCTCTCATTTTTTGAAATTTTGTTTTTAAAAGTCAAACGATCTAATTGTTTTGTTGTTGCTATTTGGGGATGTTAGAATTTTTTTTTTATTACAAGTTAAAATTTGGAATTTTAATTCAGTAAAGATGTTTAGTTTTTTGGTTTGTTGTCGCGAATAATGTTGATTCAAGAATTAATAACTTTTCATTCAAAGGTGATATTAGCGTTACAGGGTAGTGTTAGAATAGTTTTTGTGTAAATAAGTTATCTCGTTATTTTAAGTTTTAGAAATTCTCGTAAGTTGAAGGAGTAAATACGTTCTTTTCAAATTAAATTGATGTATCGTTTGCTTTATATTGCCCAACCCACAGCAGGCGTACCGAAGGGTTCTGCCTTAGCCCCGATCCTCTACACTATCTTTGCTTCCGATATTCCCGAAGTCACCCAACTCGGAGTAGTCGTAGCACAGTTCGCAGATAACACCGCCTTCTGGACGGTTAAACGGAACAGTGAAACGGCCTCCCTCATCATATCCAAAACCCTACGGAACTTCTCCAACTGGGCTTACCGGTGGAGAGTCTCCGTCAATCCTACCAAGACCCAAGCAATCCTATTCCGCCATCCTCATTCCACCAAAGATAAGTTCCCCAAGCTTGCCTCCAAAAATGTGTCCCTCTCACTTTGAATCATGAAAAACTCCCTCTCCAAGATAAAATCACCTACCTTGGAATCCTTTTCACGAAAACCCTCAATTGGCTCCCTGATGTTCAGAAAACCCTCAATAAGATTAGGAATCGCGCAAACCCACTGGGTGCGCTCCGGGGTAGAATCAGAGGCTGTCACCCCAAAACACTCATGCACACTTATAAAACCTACATCCGCCCTGTTATGGATTTCCGAGCTCCCATATACACTAGCATAAACTCCAAACACCTTTCCTCTATAGCTTCCTGTGAACGCCGAATTTTCCGACGTATACACCGGTTACCCTTCAGGTACCCTAATGATCTCACCATCCATAACGCCAATATACCACCAATCACCCATAGAATCCAAACCCTTCAGAGAAATTTCACGCACAAAAGAATTTTCGGCGACACCGTCCCAACCAAAGAGATCCTGACCACTCCTTATAACTACCGATTTCCCCAATTCCCACGAAGGAAACCCAAATTAAAATTTAAACATCCTCCGCTATCCTTACTCAACTCCTCGACGACCTCCCCGAGGAGATAGAAGAATCCCTTGATAACATCCTTTATGCCCTCCGCATCCCCACGTTTACTGGATGACGACCCTAGCAAGATACCGGTCAACGCAGATAAGCACACCACACACCACATATAACACGCACACTTAACCCAGTAACACTCATTACTCAATTAAAACCAAATCCTTTTTTTTTCTTTTTTTTAACCCAAAAATAACCACACCTCATGATTGTACACTATACAATAACACCAAACAACGCAATACAACAACAAGGAATGACCAAGGCTGAAGAGGAGAAGGACTCCTGAACAGTCCCCAATAAAATATATATAAGCAAATAATAAGTAATTACTAACACATAAGCATGAGCATACTAACAAAAAAAAAAAAAAAGCTGTATATTGTATTTCGGATTAGAATTTGTAGTATGTAGTAATTAAATTAAAATCTTAAATATCATATAAATTATTTTTCGTATTAAGTTTCTGATAACGACTCTAAAATTTAGTGCGTGTGCACCGTAGAGTAGATAAGCCGTTGGTTACTTGAAAAGCTGGCCATGCAGTTTCTATGTGAAAGCAAACATTCATTTACGGAAAGGGCATATCGTTTCTACCACGTTTATAATTTGAATAAATGTGTTTCATGTTTGGTTAGTAGAACACGGCCACTTGCCGCCATCTTTCAAGCCATGATGGAATTTTTGCTTTAATTAGAGCCCTTTTGGTTGTGTTAAGAACCTTTTTGTCAGTTCACCCCTATGGATTCTTTTCGGTGGTCATTTTCAACCCCTTGATGAAATTTTTACTCTAATTAGGAGCCCTTTGGCTGTGATTAAGAACCTTTTGTCAGTTCAACCCCTGAGGGTGGAAATGTGCGCTTGTTCGAGTGGTCATTTTCAACCCTTGATAATAGGGTTGTTTTATCTAATTAGGACCCTTTGGACTGTATTAAGAATTTTTTTTAGTTCAACCATCTACAGAGGGTGACCTAATTTATGTGCGCTTGCAGTTGTATTCTGAGTAAAGGGATCCTAATCTTGTAAGTAGGGAATTGTTTTCAAAGGAGATTCTTAACCTGTATTATTACATTTTTAATCCCATCTATTAGATTGTGACCTAATTTATTGCATTGGTGGTTGTATTCTAATAAGGTCCTAGTCTTGTAAGACGGGAATCTGTTCGCCGGGTTCTTAACCTGTTATATTATTAATATTTATTAGGGGTTGTTTTGATTTTTATCACGTTTTAAAATCCATTGCATTACTTTTAGCAGTTAGATTAAATTACGAAAAACTGATTACCAATATGGAATGTCACACCTTCCTTAAAAGCAGTAAAATATATTATACTGCTTCATAATAATTATTATTATACTTTAAAAAATACATGCAGCGGATAATATACAATCTTTATTTGCCGCTATTATTATTATTACACAGATATGGGATTATTATTAAAATTAGCTAATTTCCCTACAACACCTTGAAATACTACATAAGTCTTCAATTCTTCTTCGCCCCTGAAGCTTTACCGCATACATCTTTCTTGAGATTATCCGATTTCGGATCAGTAGTATGTTTTCTAATACAAAAGACAGCATCTTCAATATAAGGGTGCATACGCCGAAAAAATGTCTTGGACCTTCTTCTTCTTTAAGCTAGATTATGCCTCTATACCGCATACAAACTCTATCTTAACTAGATTACCTTTGTGGAAAGAGGTTATATTCAAATTAAGTATACCGGCCTCTTATTAGAATACTATCTTTTAATCATCGATTTTATACTGATAAGGGCCTGCCATGCTATCACATAAGACGATTTTACATACATACAAATTCTATCTCGTCTGGAATACATTGATCGAGAAAAGGGTTTAGATTTATAAAATGTACGCCCATGAGAGATATTAGATAGTTGCTAGAGAAAACAAAAAAGTGTACACCACGCAGCGAGAAATTTACTCGACGCTGCTACATTGCGAGTAACATTTTTTTTTCGAGTCATGGTGGACTGATCTTTGTGATATGTGATCTTTAAGTAATCATGTAGGTAAAATCTTGCGACACGAGGCTTTCGACGATGGCTGTTTCGGTGACCCACTCCAACCCTCCCCGGGCATAACCGAGATTATATGACAGGTGTAGGGCGTCGCAACTTGTGTTAGATCTGCGCCCTCTTGTCGTTTGGCTGTAATGCTATCTCATGAAGCAGCTATACGAACTTGTGTCAGATCTGCGCCCTCTTGTCGTGGCCCCCTTGTTGCGAAACTTGAATTTTTGCTTGTAGGGTCATCTAGTGGTATGGGTTAATGACTATTTTTTCTGTAATAAAGCTTAACGATGGAGCTAATTAGGGATTGTTGTGGCGCCATCTATGAGGGGAGAGTTGAACTTGTATTATAATAAGGGGCCTAATTCTAACTTATAAGACGGACATAGGGCTTCGCAACTTGTTTTCGGGTCTTATCCAGTAGTCCCTTGGCGGGAAATTTGAATTTGAATATGTATTTAAATGTTTACATTCTTATTACTTATTGCGAGAAATTTGTATTCTAATAAGGGACCTATTGCTAATTTATACGACAGACATAGGGCTTCGCAATTTGCTTTCGGGTCTTAGCCCCTGGTCCCTTGGTGAGAAATTTGAATTTGTATTTAAGCGTTTACATTCTGATTACTTATTGCGAGAAATTTGAACTTGTATTCCAATAAGTGGGAGCAATACTAGCTTATAAGACACGTATAAAGCCTCACAACCGGCTGTTGGGACTTAGACCCCTGGCCCCCTTGGCGGAAAATTTAAAATTGTATTCCTATAAGAGGGGCTCTAATACTAACTCGTAAGATAAGTGTAGGGCTTCGCAACTTACTCTCGGGGGTTCGACACCTTGTCCTGGTCGATAGGTGTAAAATCTGAATTTGTTAATAGCACCATCTACTTGTGTATAGATTAACGAATGTTTTCTGCCCTCTTGTCGCAGCCCCCTTGGCTGGAAATAGTATTATAATAAGGGGGCACTAATGCTATCTCATAAGACAGCTATAAGAACTTGTGTTAGGTCTGCTCACTTTTGTCGTGCCCCCTTGGCTTGAAACAGTATTATACCAAGGGGCTCTAATAATATCTGATAAGACCGCTATAAAAACTTATCAGGTCTGCGCCCTCTTGTCGTGCCTCCCTTGTTGCGAAACTTGAATTCGCTTGTAGGGTTATCTAGTGGTGTATGGCCCAATGGCCTCTACTACAGAAAACATTCGCTAGTTTAAAAATATACCACTAAATGGTGCCACAAACAAAACTCTGATTCATACACAACTAGTTGACGACACAAATTCAAGTTTCCCAGCAAGCGGCCACGACAGGAGGGCACAGGTCCTAACACAGGTTCCTATGTCTGTCTCTCTTATAAATTAGCAATAGGTCCCTTATTAAAATACAAGTTCAAATTTCTCACAATAAGTAAACAAAATGTAAACACTTAAATACACATTCAAATTGAAAATTTCCCCCAAGGGACCAGGGGCGAAGACCCGAAAGCAAGTTGCGAAGCCCTATGTATGTCTTATAAGTTAGCAATAGGCCTCATTATTATAATACAAGTTCAAATTTCCCCTCATAGATGGCGCCACAAACAAATTCAAATTTTTGGTCGAGGGGCGAGGGCCTGAAAGTAAGTTGCTAAGCCCTACATCTGCCTTACAAGTTAGAATTATATCCCTTATTACAATATAAATTCATATTTCCAGCCATAACCTGCAGGGACTTAAATTCAAAATTTCCCACCAGTGGGGCCTCAACAAGACGCAAAGCCCCGAGAGCAAGTTGCGCAGTCCTACACCTGTCTTACAAGTTAACATTAGACCCCCATATTGTAATACAAATTCAAATTTTCTGCCAAGGGTACCATCACAATACACGAAAGTCCACGAACAAGTTCCGATCACGACAAGGGGCGAAGACCCAGAACAAGTTGCGACGCCCTACACCTGTCTTACAATCTCGGTTATGTTCGGGAAGGGTTGGAGTGGGAGTCGCCAAAACAGCCTTCGCCGAAAGCCTCGTGTCGGAAAATGTTACCTAGGGCCAGATGCATGCATCTTACCTTAAAAGATAGTGTTGGACCCCTTACTTCAAATTTCACACCATAGGCATTACTGGGCGCCAGCTATATTGCAGAAAACATTTGTTAGTTTATACACAAGTAGATGGTACTATTAACAAATTCAGATTTTACACCTAGGGATCAGGACAAGGTGTCGAAGCCCCGAGAGTAAGTTGCGAAGCCCTACAGCTGTCTTAAAAGTTAGCATTAGAGTCCCTCTTATTAGAATACAAATTTAAATTTCCCGCCAAGGGGGTCAGGGGTCTAAGCCCCGACAGCAGGTTGCGAGGCTTTATACCTGTCTTATAAGCCAGCATTAGGCCCACTTATTAGAATACAAGTTCAAATTTCTCGCAGTAAGTAATCAGAATGTAAACACTTAAATACAAATTCAAATTTCCCACCAAGGGACCAGAGGCTAAGACCCGAACGCAAGCGAAGCCCTATGTCTGTCGTATAAATTAGCAATAGGCCCCTTATTAGAATACAAGTTCAAATTTCTCGCAATAAGTAATCAGAACGTAAACACTTAAATACATATTCAAATTCAAATTTCTCGCCAAGGGACCACGGGCTAAGACCCGAAAGCAAGTTGCGAAGTCCTATGTCTGTCTTATAAGTTAGCATTAGGCCCTTATAATGCAAGTTCAAATCTCCTTCATAGATGGCGCCTAAACAATCCCTAATTAGTCCTTCCGCTAAGTGACGCTACCTTTATTATAGAAAAAGTATTCATTAGCCCATACACCACTAGATGACCCTACTAGCAAATTCAAGTTTCGCAACAAGGGGGCCACGACAAGAGAGCGCAGACCTAACACAAGTTCTTATAGCTGTCTAGTGAGATATCATTAAAGCCCCCTTATTATAATACTATTTCCAGCCAAGGGGGCCACGACAAGTTGCGACGCCCTACACCTGTCTTACTATCTCGATTATGCTCGAGGAGGGTTGGAGTGGGTGGCCGAAACAGCCATCGCCGAAAGTCTCGTGTCGCAAAATTTTACCTACATGATTACTTAAAGATCACATATCACAAAGGTCAGTCCACCATAACTCAAAAAAAAATGTTATTTGCAATGTACCAGCCTCGAGTAAATATCTCGCTGCGTGGTGTACACTCTAATATATTCCAGCCGAGATAGAACTTGTATGTATGTAAAATCGTCTTATGTGATAGGCAGGTAGAATGATTAAAAGATACTATTCTAATAAGGGGCCGGTATACTTAACTTGAATATAACCCCTTTTTGACAGAGGTAATCCACCTAAGATAGAGTTTTTATGTGGTATAGAGGCATAATCTAGCTTAAAGAAGAAGAAGGCACAAGATATTTTTTCGGCGTATACACCGTTATATTGAAGACGCTGTCTTGTGTATTAGAAAACATGCTACTGATCCGAAATAGGATAATCTCAAGAAAGATCTATGCGGTACAGCTTCAGGGGTAAAGAAGAATTGAAGACTTACGTAGTATTTCAAGGTGGTGTGGGGAAATTAGCTAATTTTAAGAATAATCCCATATCTGTGTAATAATAATAATAGCGGTAAATAAAGATTGTATATTATGCGCTGCATGTATTTTTTAAATTATAATAACAATTATCAGGGCTCTAATTAGGGTGAAAATTCCATCAGGTGTTGAAAATGGCCTCCGAAAAGAAGCCATAAGGGTGAAAAATACGATCTCCACGTGGGCATATAAAAATGGCGGTAAATACCGATGGCGGCAGGTCCCCGTGTTCTGCTTTGAATGTTATTTTTTAAATTAATAAATGGCGAAATTGATATGTGTTTGAATGTATGTCCTTATGTCCTAGTCTTGGTATGGTGAAGTGCAGTAGTGAGTAAAAGACAGGGTACAGATCTCATTGTCGATGTTCCCGGTCCTTCCCGAACGTATCGTGGACAGCGTGTTCCCTTTGCCTTTGTGCGGTTTTTATTGGTGCTTTACAAGGCCAGGGAACTTTGTGTGGTTTATCGTGGTCAATTAGACCTGCGTTTCCGAAATCAGGATAGTGTTTTGCCAAGCGCTTCCTGAATTATGGACTTTTAATCGTTTTTGGGGAGTTTTTGTATTGTTTATGGTGGTGTGTTGTGTGCCCAAACCTTATTTACGTGTTCTTTCTGCAAACATCCTTTGTTAGACGAAGTCTCACTGTACGTAAATAGTTATTTTAAGTCCTAAATATACCTGTAAATAAAGCTACCGTATTAAGTCAAGATTGTGTAAATAATATCGTGCGTAAAAAAGTACTGTGTACATAAACTATACAACGCCCAAGCCAGTCAAATAAAACGAAATATTATTGAACTTGTTATTTGGAAATTGCTGCATTGGTTTGCCGTTTGTAAGTCATTAAGCAGTTTTCCTTAAACCTTTCACGTCCAGATTGCTTCCGTTATAACCCGGAGGAGAAGAATTTTTTTGAAGGTAATTTAACATTGTACTTTTATTGTGATTGTGTTATCACACGATTGTTTGCATTTTGTTGAAATTATTTGGCGATAAAGCAAATAAACGTAGTCGTCTTTAGTTGAAGTGTTGATCCTTTTACGTTATTTTAAATTAAGGCTGACGAACTACTTTTATTTGCGTTTTATTTTGAGATTTTTTAGAATGTTTAATTGAATGTACTCGAGGTTTATGTGTATAAAAGTTTCACGCTGTAAAATAAATGATTTGGAGTGACCATTTGTTTACGTAAATGTTTTGAGTTTTAACAGTATTTAGGTAACTTTCATTTCAAAATTTAAACTAAGTTAGAAGGCCATAGCTTACCAGATTGACCGATTTAGAGAATAGCGTTAGTATCGCCTCCCTCACCAAATTTTTTAAAATAAGCGGCCACAAATTAGTGCGGCTGTAAATTTAATATGTGTATCATTGTTTTGTTTTTTATTTATATGTGGTCAATAGATTAATAATTAATTGGATTTAATAAAATTATTAATTAGCGTTGTTTATTTTTTTGTTTGGGTGTTTTTTGTTCACAAACGTTGGGAGTAACGTAACGTAAAACTAGGTTAAAGAAAGCCATTGAGCCCCAACAGCTGATTTGCGCGCACGCTTCCTTAGCATTTGAAGCGTGTGATTGTTTTGGAAATTTTTTCTAGAGCTAAAGTTCCGAAGCGTATCCTACGTGCTCCTGAAGGTAGCCCACGTAAAGGTAAGTGAGTCTTATGACTGTTTAAGGCTGATTTATCTACGCCTGTTTCGGTGTATTCTGACCGATTTTCCTTTACCAACAGTCTGGCACTCATTCCTCGACTTTATTCCAATTGCGACGCACCCCTATTTGTGACTTTCGACAATACGACTAACCAGTATTTTTAAATTCAAAAACACGCGCACGGCCCTCTGTCCCACCGAGCTAGCCCGGTGCATATTAATTATCTGTTACCTTCCGTTTTAATTTCATTTTCGACCGTAACAGCATAACCTGAAAATGGGGACGTCAGGGCAGTTCTAGTGTAGGTCAACAAACGCAATTGTATAAGAAGTTAGAAACCACTGCGAAAGCATTACACAAAGAAGAAAATTGAAGCAATCAAACAAGAGATTGAGCAAAGCAACAACTGTAAGTGATTATAATACAATATATATATATATATATATATATATATATATATATATATATATATATATATATAATAAATCACTGGGTAATCCTTTAATGTGTCGAAATTAATGATCTGTGATTTTTTATAATTTGAAGTGATGCCCTTAACTTACAACTTACAAACGGCTGTATATTCGTTTTTAAGTGTAGAGAACACCTTGTACGCATAATTCTTAGGACCACTACTCCCGACTCCGTAGGCCTCCACCTCATCGGTCATGTCACTAAGGAAATCACCGACAGGTGGAGCCCACTTACCAGGACTTTGTGTAAAAATCACGGAGTCTGTATCAAAGTACAGAACCCGTTCGGCGAGTTTTTCCAGGTAACTGTACAGCATCAGAATGGCATTGGCGGTTGTGTAAGCTGCCAAGGCGACATTGACTGTATTGAGCTGTTCTACCCCATCATCGGATCTAATCCAGTTTACTACTATAACTTCTTCGTTTACGTGTAAAATGGACTGGACCTCCTTGGAAGGATCGATCACAATTTTGAAAAACTCGTGCCCAAGCTTTCGTTCTTTATTGTTGTGGCAATATATAGATGTTGCCAGTTAGATCATTAGTAGTAAAACTTCTTACAGCTTTTAGTTTGTACAAGAAAAGATACAGCATCTTTGAAAACAGAATAGAATCTGACTTTGATAACATTTAAAATTAATATAGAGCGATCCGTCCGGACTCATTTACACGCTTTAGCATGTTTCTTGACAGTGTTCATTCTCAGTCAAACAAAAACCTTAATTGATCTACATAGAATCAGCCTTGATAACCTTAAAACTTAATAACTTTTCAAATAGAATCTGACTTAGTAATTGTAAAAAACTCGTCTAGTACAGACGGTGCTCTTCATTTATATGTTTTTATATATAGCAACGTATTTAGATTTCTTCAATCTGTAAAATTAAACCAAGGTAACCTTTTAGAATTAGTTTAAACCTTATTTTTATATGTAAGATGGTACTAGAAACTGTTTACAATTCAGACCCTTAAGTTTCTGTAATATGTTTACAGCAATCATACCTTTAATCTTTTAGCCGCGACTTATTCGCATTTACACGTTTGAGTTTGTGCCTTGACAACGGTCAATTTCAGATCGCCAAAAAATTTTAAACAGTCTACAACAGTTTTGTTTTGTAGGTTGTAATTAAGTTTAAATCTTATTTGATCTACACAGAGTCTGGCTTAATACAACTTAAAATGCATCTATGTCAAACTGTCTATTATCATTTACATAATAAATTAGTTAGAGGATTTGGTTGATAACAGTATATTAAGCTTTCTTCATTCTATTAAAATTAAATCAATGTGACCTTTTAGAACTGCTTTTAAAATCTTATTTCTACATGCAAGACACTGTTAATTTTGTAGCGTGTAAGATATTGATATTATTCTTATCTTTTAATATAAAAATGGATATTTTTTGCTAGAATATAAACATAAAAATTATTAACCATTACGTAACTAGTTAATTATCAGATTTTTAATTGAGGCGTGAAAGTTTATGGATGTTGAGTGTGAATGACGTTATAGAAGTAATTGTATAGTATAAGTGTGAATGAATAACGAATTGAATGCCTTTTACAATGTACTGTTAACTATAATAAATTATTGTTATCAGAAAACTGTTGCCAAATTCAGAGTCTCGAATTCCAGTTATTTGATCACAACAGTTGTCACTTTAACTTTTATTATATGTTTACAGCTAGAGAATATTACTGTGATAAGATATAGAGGTTGACAGTTGGATCAGACCTCGTAAATGCATTTTTCGTCTAAATAACTTTAAATCTCAAATAGGTGAAACTGTCTATTAACGTTTACACATTTTGGCGTGTTTCTTGACAGTATTCGTCTTTAGGCATTCCAAAAATCTACAGCAGTTTGTTTTTACAAGATGTGATCTTGTTCAACAGTTTATGAAGCGTGTCTTAATTATGCAAACTGTGTTGCATTGACAGCTGAACCAGCTTTTATCGTCATTTCCTTTTAGTATAAAAGTCTGTGTTTTTGTTTTCTACAATATAATCATAAAAATTATTAACCATTACGTAATTAGTTAATAATCAGATTTTTAATTGCAGCGTTTATTGCTTTATCGATATTGAGTGTGAATGACGACTTACACGTTTTTACATAATAGGGTTTTACCCCAGACGTTATAGAAGTAATTGAATAGTCTAAGTTTGTTATTGTTTTTTCAAAATTGTAAATGAATAACGAATTGAATGTCTTTTACAATTTATTGTTAACTATGATTATTTTTCTTTAAGTAACTAACTAATTAATAGTTTTAATAACCTACCGAAGGTTAGCCGTTACTTTGGAAATAATGTCGAATTGCACGCCTTCAGTTAATTACTGATTTTACGCAGGCTTTAGAATCGTAGTTGTATAGTGGAAGTTTGATATTGTTTTATCAAAATAGAGTTTTGAATGTTAACTTGGCCGAGTTTACAATATGTTATTATCCATAAATTCTATATTTATTTTTAGAAAGTTAGCTAATTAGGGGAAACAGTGTTTACGCTACTTATTTTTTCCCGTTGCGTAAAAAACCTGTGTGTGTGTGTGTGAGTGTGTCTGTGTCTGTGTCTGTGTCGGTGTCGGCGTCGGCGTCGGCGTCGGCGTCGGCGTCTGCGTCTGCGTCTGCGTCTTCGTCTGCGACTGCGTCTGCGTCTGTCTCTGTCTCTGTCTCTGTCTCTGTCTCTGTCTCTGTCTCTGTCTCTGTCTCTGTCTCTGTCTCTGTCTCTGTCTCTGTCTCTGTCTCTGTCTCTGTCTCTGTCTCTGTCTCTGTCTCTGTCTCTGTCTCTGTCTCTGTCTCTGTCTCTGTCTCTGTCTCTGTCTCTGTCTCTGTCTCTGTCTCTGTCTCTGTCTCTGTCTCTGTCTCTGTCTCTGTCTCTGTCTCTGTCTCTGTCTCTGTCTCTGTCTCTGTCTCTGTCTCTGTCTCTGTCTCTGTCTCTGTCTCTGTCTCTGTCTCTGTCTCTGTCTCTGTCTCTGTCTCTGTCTCTGTCTCTGTCTCTGTGTCTGTGTCAGTGTCTGTGTCTGTGTCTGTGTCCGTGTCCGTGTCCGTGTCCGTGTCCGTACCGTGTCTGTGTCTGTGAGTCTGTGTCAGTGTGTCTGTGTCTGTGTGTCTGTGTCTGTGTGTCTGTGTCTGTGTGTCTGTGTCTGTGTGTCTGTGTCTGTGTGTCTGTGTGTGTGTGTCTGTGTGTCTGTGTGTCTGTGTCTGTGTGTCTGTGTCTGCGTGTCTGTGTCTGCGTGTCTGTGTCTGTGTGTCTGTGTGTCTGTGTCTGTGTCTGTGTCTGTGTCTGTGTCTGTGTCTGTGTCTGTGTCTGTGTCTGTGTCTGTGTCTGTGCCTGTGTCTGTGTCTGTGTCTGTGTGTTTGTGTCTGTGTGTCTGTGTCTGTGTGTCTGTGTCTGTGTGTCTGTGTCTGTGTGTCTGTGTGTCTGTGTGTCTGTGTGTCTGTGTGTCTGTGTGTCTGTGTGTCTGTGTGTCTGTGTGTCTGTGTGTCTGTGTGTATGTGTGTCTGTGTGTCTGTGTTGTGTGTGTGTGTGTGTGTGCTGTGGTGTGTGTGTGTGTGTCGTGTGTGTGTGTGTGTGTGTTGTGTGTGTGTGTGTGTGTGTGTGTGTGTGTGTGTGTGTGTGTGTGTGTGTGTGTGTGTGCTGTGTCTGTGTGTGTGTGTGTGTGTGTGTGTGTGTGTGTGTGTGTGTGTGTGTGTGTGTGTGTGTGTGTGTGTGTGTGTGTTGTGTGTGTGTGTGTGTGGTGTGTGTGTGTGTGTGTGTGTGTGTGTGTGTGTGTGTGTGTGTGTGTGTGTGTGTGTGTGTCTGTGTGTGTGTTGTGTGTGTGTGTGTTGTGTGTGTGTGTGTGTGTGTGTGTGGTGCGTGCGTGCTTGCGTGCGGGCGTTCATGTGTGCGTGCGCGTGCGTGTCGCATGCGTGTGCGTCGTGCGTGTGCGTGTGCGTGTGCGTGTGCGTGTGCGTGTGCGTGTGCGTGTGCGTGTGCGTGTGCGTGTGCGTGTGCGTGTGCGTGTGCGTGTGCGTGTGCGTGTGCGTGTGCGTGTGCGTGTGCGTGTGCGCGTGCGCGTGCGCGTGCGCGTGCGTGTGCGCGTGCGTGTGCGTGTGCGTGTTTTATCAGTTGTGTCAACTTTCCGTTTCTTCTTCAATACAACACTGGTGACTTATTATTATTTTGCCTTCGCTTTTACTTTATTTTATTCGTTCGTGCAGTTTTTAATGGTATGTTATTATTACAGATATGGATTTTACTAAGCTAATCGCTAAAACTTGTTTTTAACCTTTTAAAAGTATCAAGGACTTGGAGATTGGTGTTGAATACAAAATACTCAATCTTGGACTCGTATCGACAGAGCATGGTAAAAGGGTTACTGTGGAACTGACTGAGTTTAAACGCATACTACCTGACCTTTTCTACAAGTTTTTCAAGACCGAGGACCAGTGCATAAACCAATTTAACGAGCTGTTGAAGATTAAAGACGTTTTAATAAGTTCTTTAGGGTCAGCAGGAAAAACAACAAATTTAATATTCAAGTAGAAAATGGTAATTGTAGAATTACATTATTATGTATTATTGGTTTTAACACAACTCCTGTTCAGTTGTGCATGCGATTAATTTTGATAGTGATTAACTTGCACGACCGCGAGATTTAATTATGACGCATAATTAAAACAAAACGCTTACTATACATTGTGACGCATAATTAAAGCCAAAATAAATTGTGCGTTACAGAGGGTTGAGACCCAGATGCATACGTTATACCTTAAAACTTGGTGTTAGACTCTTTACTTCAATATACAGCGAGATGGCGCACAAACAAATTCAAATTTTTGGTCAAGGGGGGCGAAGGCCATACACCTGTCTTACAAGTTAACATTAGGTCCCCTTATTTGAATAGAAATTCATATTTCCAGCCATAACCTACAGAGACTTAAATACAAATTTAAATTTTCCGCCAAAGGAGCCTCGACAAGGCGTCAGAGCCTCGAGAGCAAGTTGCGCAGCCGTACACCTGTCTTACAAGTTAGCATTAGGCCCCTTATTATAATACAAATTCAAACTTTCCGCCAATGAGTCTCGACATTACACGAAGGCCCCCGAACACGTTCCGATCACGACAAGGAGCGAAGACCCAAGAACAAGTTGCGAAGTCCTACACCTGTCTTACAAGTTAGCATTAGGCCCTCTTATTAGAATACAATTTCAATGCAGAGAATTAATTCTCTAAGGAGCAATCAGGAGCCAGAGGGGTGAACTTTACGCGAGCCAATCAGGTGTAAGGTTGGGTTTGGTCTAGTCTTAGCCCCGCCTTAATATACGTACAACCAATTAGGTAAAAGGAGTGAGTGTGGCCACGCCTTGATGAAGCCATAAGGTCCTTAACACTATTCTTAACCCCGTCAAAATGGCCGCTAGATCACACCCTAGAAGCGTCCTTAACCAAGGGGTTAGACCGCCAAAAAGGCTGTTAATATTGCCAAAAGGACCTTAAGTAGGGGTTAAACCGCATCCAGGGGTTGAAAAACGCCCCCGAAAATAAGCCGACCCCACCCGCAGACTGACCCCTACTCAAACCTCACTTCTACCCCCACCACTATGACGTTGTCCTCGGGTGCCCTCATTCTACTCTGAGCATTTAGCCTATTCGGAAATTCCATTTATTCCAATCGGCACATTCTTATACCAACCTTTAGAATTTTTCTTATTCCAAAATGGATTTGGTGTAAGAAATAATCTGTGCAGTGTTATAGAAGCGCCTCGTTTCTGCATTAACTTTTTAAATACGCGTACTGGGGAAATATCTTATTCTAAAATATTAGGTGTAATCCATTTGCTGTCACATAATTTGTGGTCACCGCCTCGTTTCGTTTTCTAAAATAGAGGATTATATTCTATACGTCCAATTTCTTTTCCATTATTTTCAATTTCAGATACGAAATGAGTAGTTTTGCAGTAAGTGGCTTCTTTTCGGCGCCAAGCTAATTCAAACGCCAAAATGTGATATAATTTCTTTTGAAGTCTGCCCGGTTCATTTTCGTAATGTAATCTGATCATTGCAAATAGTTCAGTTTTATTGAGAGCTATTGCATGTCGTCGGTGAATGGGTTGAATACAATATTAAATTTTAGCAGTGGTGTTCCACATTGTTTAACTACCGCTTCTTTGTAGTCTCCTCCTTTTCGCGTATTAAATGCCCAAACCTGCAATATAGCGTTCAATTTACCGATGGAATTTTTTTTTGTTAGTATGCTCATGTTTATGGTTAGTTTCTTACTTATTTTAGCTTATTTAGATGTAGTGCGTAGTCTGGTCAGGAGCCCTTCTCCTCTTCAGCCCTAATTACCGATGTCAGTATCTCGCTCAAATTTACATCCTCTCGCTGGGCAAAAAGTAGAAAATTGTCGCCAGATTGATGATTGGGTCGCAACTGTGTTAGCAGTAAATTCACCAAGTCGACTCATTTTTAAAATAACACAATGATACAGTGAATTATTGACAAACTATTCATATGGGAACAGATACTGCGATAATTGATTAGAAAATGAATAAGTAAAAAAACCACTAGTGCATTTCTCACTTATAATATTACAAAAGCTTAAATCATTTCCAGAAATTTTTTGAGGCCACGAATATTTTTGAAAATTATCCTAATTTGAATATGAGGGATAATTTTCATAAAATATCCGTGGCCGAAACAAAAATTTCAGGAATAATTTACACTTGTGTGGTATTCGGCAAGAAAATTTTACACGAACATTTGGAATAAAATTATTAATCAAACCTGGCATTTTAAATTAACATAATGTTGATTTATCATTTTTGTTTAAACGGTTCTGTGCTTTGAATTTATGTAAATATTGCAGAGTTGAGCCACGTGCAAATATGCCATCCTAATTTAATATATTTAACCAATTTAATCAAAGATTGTTAACAGGGAGTGTTAGAGTCGAACGGCTTGTTTAAGAAAATCCAAGAAAGTCTACCGCAGATGTCAAGTAAACATGACTTTATGTCTAGAAGAAATTTGAACAAAATATTACATATATGTCGTAAAACACAGACATCTGATTGGTTCATCACATTCCTATTCACCATTAAGAAGGAAGAATGTGTTAGAAGAATTCAAAGAACGTTTAAATCTTGTTATGTATGTAAATCTTACGTTTCAAATACAATTTGTTAATGCACAATCAAACAAATTGTGCAATTTGTGTTTTATGTTAAACTACTAATAATACTAATATAGATTTTAAAAATTTCAAAATTCGGGAAAATCAAAATCATGAATGAATCGAATGTGCCTATTTTATTGGTCTAAAACCATCTTCGCATTGTTTCCTTTCTAATGAAACTTTTTTTGAGCACATCGGTTGGAACGTTTCAAGGTCTATAACGGACATAGGTATAAACAATTTTTGTGTTTTATAGATATAGATTAAACTTTATAGGGAATAATAAATAAAAATATTAATTCCTATAAATCCAGTATTATTAACAAGTACATTATTTAGTGGTTCTAAGAAAATTGATAAGATGACATTGTGTAAATCATACATGTTTACCTTATCAACTGTCAAAATATTTCCACTTAAATATTGCCTCTCCTTGAAAAAATTTCCGGAAATTTTTCTGGTTGCCATGGTAACAAATTAAAATGAAGGCATCTTATTGGTTTTAAAGTAAAGATGGGAAATTTTCAGTAGTAATATTACAAGAGAGTGAGAATAAATTGAAAATAAATTCACAGACTTTCGAAAACCTGTTGCCGAATCGCAACCGGGTAGAGAAAATATGGAGAATTATTTTCTAATTTATCGAATTCTCGTTTGGTATTCGTTGGATTATTTTTGACGTTACAATAAGAAACACGTTTTTAATTTATGTTTATTATAATATTTATTTTTATTTAGGTTTCTGAACTTTCAAATTGATGACAGAAGTCAAATCAAAAAAATACGTTGTCATTCAATAAAAACAAGATAGAATAAGTCTCGCGGTAATAATGTAGGTAGATTATTCCCACTATAATAATATTTTGATTGGTTAAAACGTACGCACATGGCTTAAATTGAAAGTTTCTATTGGTTCTTAGAAACGTCAAAAAATAATCGTAGGTTATATCCCAAGACCTATGAATTTTGCAGGTTAAAACTACAGCAGCTTTTTTTTTAAATTTGTTTAGAAAATATTTGAGACCTAATAATTCAAATTAAGAGACCGGAGGTCGAGGGCTCTTTGTGAATTATTAAATCAAGAATATTTGCTAAAAACAAATTAAAAAAAAAAGCTGCTGTAGTTTTAACCAAAAAATTTATAGGTCGAGGGGTATATGTTAAGATTATTTATAAAATTAGTTTTGCCTTTGAACAATTTATATAACCATCACAATATAAATATAAAAATATTCAACAAAACATTGTACATTTTTATTTTATTTTATTAAAGACTGTCAAAGAGGTAAACATAAATTTAATCGCTGAATAAAATCGCACTAGGAAGTATTCAATGTAAAAATGCTCTGATTGGTTGTTAGACATAGTAAATAATCGCTGTAAAAGCGATTTTTTATACATGAGTTAAACTGTCACATGCACTCATTTAAACTTAAATGAGACCACAAATAAAACGATATTTGTTATAAATATGACTATGAGGTTGCTGAGAGAATATAGAAAATATGAAAAAATACAGGCTTTATTATTTATCATTTATACAAAACATTTTAGGTTATTACGGTTACAGTTTTATGTTTAGTGCGATTTGGCATATGGTAAATTTTCATTTACATTAAAAGTAAGATTTCTTTTTGAGTTGGTTTGGATTCGGTTCGTTTGTCAGTCAGCGCCACGATTTTTTCACTAGAATTAATGCCACCCCATAACACTTTCTTTTTTCGATTGATTTGCTACTTCATAGCGACCATTTGCAAGAAATTTCAAATCAGTATTTAAAGTAAGTTGTTAAAGTAGGTAGTTAATAATAATTGCGGGACACCGGTAACACCACGCGAAAAATAAAACAGAAATGCACGTCTCACAAAGCACAAGCTCTCAACTACATGCGTTAGAGACGGATGGCCATAAAAACGTAAATCTGCTGTACGACTCATATTAGCGCACTAAAAAGTATGTCGTGATTAAAAAGCAGCATCTGTCACTCGTGTCATTTTTTGAAAGTATTGTTTTTGCTTTACTCTTTATAAACAACAGTATTTTTCAAAAGTATCTACAACTTGTACGGGGTCGGTTCGTATATTTAGACAACGTCTCCTATCTCTACTATAACAGATAGAGAAAAACTTTAAATACAAAAGTTGTAGGGATTTATCTAAATCGCCAGAAAAGTCTACCAAACATTATACAGGGCGTCCCAGAATAACGTGGCTAACCAAACTTATGTTTTTTCAAATGGAACACCCAGTATTTTTGAAAGTAATAAATAGACCGCATTTTTCTGATTTCAAATATATATATATATATATATATATATATATATATATATATATATATATATATATATATATATATATATATATATATATATATATATATATATATATAGTTGACATTTGGTTCAGACGTTTTCGCGCAATTCGCATTTAAAAATTTAGATATATCCCCACAGTCACCAACCAAGCGGAGAAAACGTACGAAATCTAAGTCCACCCAGGTTGATGACCATGTGAAGGATGCTGTAAAGAGAAAAATTTATGAAATGCATTCAAAATGTAAATACAAACATGCAAGACATGTCCAGTACTATACCTGTTTTTGTAGGTATACGTGTTACGCTGGCATCATTACAAAAAGAATTAAGCAATAGTCAAGTTTTCGATTTCAGTAGATCAAAATTAAGACGTCTTTTACATTCCATTGGCTTTTCATCTACGGTAGATGATGGTAGGAGAGGTTTACTGGAACAATCACATATTGTCTCCAATCGTGTACGATTGTTAAGAGAATATTACAAAAATCAAGAAGAAACATTACGCAATCGTGTATTCTTAGATGCAGCTTGGATTTTCAGTCGATGGTCGCACAAAAAAAGCTGACATGATAAACCTATGAAAAGCATGAAAAAGAAGGCGATGGGTGAAGGAAAAAAGGTTTGTTATAATTTAGTTATTACATTATAATTCCTAATAAAATAACTATATTTTTTAGGTTTATAGTTGTTCATGCAGGTAGTGAAGATGGATATATTTCCGATGCTTCACTTTTGTTTTCTACAAAGTCACAAAGTGCAGACTATCATGGAGATATGTGTGCGGAGTTGTTTACATAATGGTTTGAAAACAATTTAATTGCAAACTTAAAAGAACCATCTGTAACTGTAATGGATAATGCTAGTTATCATTCCAAACGTCTAGAAAAAATTGCAAATAATTCGTCTAAGAAGTAAGAAATATGTAATTTTCTATTAAAGCACAACATAGCTTATGAACGTAGCATGTTTAAAAAAGAACTACTGCAATTAGTTGCAGATAATGCGATACCTAAAGTGTACGAAATAGATGAAATAGCACACTGTGCGGACACGGAATATTACGGTTACCACCATATCACTGGCAATTTAATCCAATTGAACTGGTGTGGACAAATTGCAAAGAACACTACAACAAAAATATAGGAAGGAAATTTAAAAGAAGTATGGATGGAATCCTTGCAACATATTGGCAGAAATGCATTAAACATGGCGAAGTGTCTATATTAGAGTGGTGGGAAATTGAAAAACATTTTGAGGTTGTGCAAACATTAATTATATCTGTTAAAGATTCCACTTCTGAGAGTGACGCTGATGGTGAATATTTTTTTCAATTTAAATGTTTTAATTCCAATGTAATATAAATATTCTAATTTTTACGTAACATATTGATAACTCTATAATAGTTGGACTGAATACAAGTACTGATTTATATAAATTTCTTGTCACTTAACTTGGAGCAATATGAAATCTGTTTAAACTATGTGCTAAATTAAAATATTAAACATCTACAATTTCTTTGAACTTCGAACTACATTACACTGTACACACTTCGAATGACCGAGTGTTTAGAAGACATTCTTCTACGAATGTTTTATACTATTTGATGTAAAATTGTAAAACAATTAGGTTGGCAATAGTGAATTAATTTGATAGTTTCCGTACTAACTAATAAACAACTTTTATATTTAATTTCTTAATAACGTGTTATTAATTGCCTACGGTATTAATGTTAGATTTGAGACGTAAGTAACACAACCTTTACTCATTCACAACTAATCAATTAGATTTCAATAAATAGAAGAGCACAATGTCAACATCGGAAATAAGTTTTACGCCACCTGAACTGCGCAAAGTTGTGGCCCAGTGCCGTGAACAAACTGGTGCCTCCGAAATTGAAACCGCATATGAGAAGAAGCATGATAAGTTTCTATCGTGGTGCAATGAAAAATATCTGGTGTGGGACAACACACGACCTTCCAACCTACAAAATGGAAATTATAAGAAATTAAATAATGTGATTAACAATTTTTTAAGGATAACTATGCAACCTGTTTTATGGTAAGTTCATTACGAAAATAGGCAACATTGTAAAAAAGCCATAATCTATGTCTGATTTTTAAAACTTCCTGTCAGATAGAGGTTAATAGACATCTAGATGCTAACAAAAAAAAAATCGCTTCTATAAAAATATCGATAAAACAACCATATTTATTTAAGTTTTACACTTATTTCGCCTTATATTAAGAAACTTTATAAACAAAATTTTGTAAAATTAATTTTTTCTTAAAAATTATATCTACACATTTTCTTATAAAATTAATCATCCATATATTGAAAAAAATTGAACTAACACTTAAATTCTACGTTAGAAATTTTTTGCCGGTAAATTACGCATCGTATCAAAAAATTGCACAGAAATATCTTAGAAAATCAAAAACAGCCCCTAATAAACCGACTCTCTTGGACACTGAATGCCTCCCAAAATGTACCAGGAGAAATGAAAACAACCTTAAATACAAAATTTTAAGTACATTCGTGTTATTATTCTGGAGTAATCGTGGCTATTAACATACAACCACATACGCACACACAAGCACACGCACAGGCACATGCGCATGCACACGCACACGCACACCCACACGCACACGCACACGTACACGCACGCGCCCGCACACGCACACGCACACGCACACCCACACGCACACGCACACGTACACGCACACAAATACGGACACGCACACTCGCACGAAACCGCACAAGGACATGGACACGCACATGAACGTGGACACGCAAACGTACACGCTCACGTACACGCTGACGCTCACGCACATGCACGCGCACACACACACATGCACGCACGCACATGCACATGCACGCACACACACACACACACACAAATGTAAACACACAGACATGTGCACGCTCGCACTCACGCGCGCACGCACGCATGTTTGCACGAACTCTCACACCCACACACAAACACATACACACACTCACACACACACACACACACACACACACACACACACACACACACACACACACACACACACACACACACACACCATGGAACATAATTAATCTATATATCGGCATGTTTATATCTTTGAAATATACAGCTTTCATAAATATTTGATAAAAATCAAAAACAGACTCTAATAAACCCCCTCTTAGCCGTTGAATTCAGCCAAAGGAAATCATGCTTAAATACAATATTTTATGTACTCTCGTGTTTTCGTTTTGAAGTTATCATATATTTGCATACATCCCCACACGCCACGCTCACACACACGCACACGACACCCACACGAACACGCACATACACTCGCACATTAGCACACACGAACACACGTACAAGTACACGCACACGCCCCCTCCCCCCACACAACGCACGCAGGCACAACACGCTCATGTATACACACAAATACAAACATACAGCCATGCGCACGTACGCACTCACCCACACACGTACGCATGCACGCACGCTCGTACGCACGCACACACGCACCCTCACGCGCACGCACACGCACACTCCCACGCACGCACATACCCACATACGCACGCACTCACACGCATACGCACACGCGTAAGCACACGTACACTCCCGCCCGCACACATACCACATACACGCACGCACTCACACACACGCGTGCGCTCACCCACACACACACGCACACACATACGCGCGCGCGAAACTGTCAAATGTTGTAAAATGAATTAATAAGCCGATTTAGCGATAGTGAAGAAAATATTCGATGCATAACCTTCTATGCCTACATTGATTTCCTATTTAGATTTTTTTAGTGAATCTTACAAAAGTTCCACTTTATGACAGCGTCAATGATAAACATCGACAAACGTGGATATATAAAAATTCATGAACCCCAAGAAATTAATAATACTAGAATATAGCGAAATGGAAAAATTTATGAATGGTGCACCTACAATAGAACAATGCAGTTTTTAGGTGATTTCGGGAGCGGGCGGACGTCATGAGCTGATTAACATCCAAATTGATGATATTGATTATAAAAATGGATCAGTGTTTGTCACAATCCAAAAAACCCAATATTATTTGAAATAAGAAAAGACCATTGTATATATCTAATCAAAATGTATTATTGAGACCAACTCATATTAAACACCAACGATTTTTTATATACTACAAAAATGGCAGTTGTACACAACAACTAGTTGGTATAAATGAAATGGGCGAGATGCCAAATATTACTGCAAAATACCTCCACCTACCAGAACCTATTCTCTTCTCTGGACATTGTTTTCGACGGTCCTCAGCGTCGCATTTGGCGAACAATGACAGTGAAGCAACGTGGCGGATGGAAAAGGTTCACTGTAGCAGAAGGAGTTCATTCTATTTTTTTTATAACATCAAAATTTGTGCAAGAAATCCCGAAGCAGAGGAAAATGTATTTGGACCGTCGTTGATTAAATTTTGTATGACACACGTTCGATATGAACTTTGTTAATGAAACTTGTGTAACGTGTAACATTATATTGTTCACACATAACTAGTATAATTAATAATAAATAACCGACATTTGAATCGAACTCAAACAAGAAAATACCATTGTTGCCAACTTATATTCAAAATTATGAAACTTGACATACAATGGAAATGGATTTTGAAATTTGCTTGTACTGCTAAGTAACAATAAACAATCAAATAAAAAATTCAGTATTTGTTAAAATGTATGTTTGAAAAATAAGCAAAACCGTACAATATAAATAAAAATACTAAAATAGCAATAAATGTTTTTATCTTTATTGGTATTTCAGTAAATAAAATGGTATTACATTCCTTCAACGTGTTTAACTTCTTTGAAAAACAAATTTCAGCTAGATTTGTGTTGAAATTGAATTAATGTTAATACATATCAAAAGTTAAAAGATCTAAAAACCTGCTCACATTGAAAATAACAAATTTGCCTTTGATATTGCGCCATTTTGTATTGCTTAGTACTTTTAATTTAAACACTCCTATTAAAAATTATTATTAATTTTATTAAATACATAAATAAAAAATTTACCTCAAGTAGGATTTGAACCTACGACCTGTACTTTGCAGGAATACCGCGCTAACCAACTGCGCTATCGAGATTTAAGCCGCCATCGATGTAAATTTTGTGTTTATGTATGTAGAACTGATGTAAATTCTAATATAATAAGATTACATATAATAAAATAAACACTCCTATATTTATTTCATAATTTAAAGTGTATCTGATTATATGCATAGAGCGTTAAATAATTATCAAGTTCACCCAATTACATTTATGCAGATATTTAAGGATGCAGCAATATTGTATATTCCTTATGAAATATTATGGCAGTTAGAAACAAAGATTACGACTGTGTTAAGTTTGCTAGCCCAAAGGCAAACTGCACATTCAGCAGAATTCCTTTAAAAAGAATAAAGTTATTATGTTGATCCGTTTTATGTACCTAGGTACATTTTTGTACAAAAGCGAAATCTCTTAGTCTCTTACAGAAGAGGGAACTAAGATGCTTTTATTATGTACCTACCTAGCTAAAGAATTAATTAAAAGTTAATTCCGAAATGCATTTTATTAGGCCCTTTATTTAATATAGTAGAAATAGAAAAAAAGGAAAATATCTAGCATATGTTAAGGGTTTTATATAGTTACAATATTTATAATTTACTGTAGGGGTATTTCGTATATAGGGTTGGTAATAAATAATGAAACTAAATTGTTACAAGCAGGAATATAATGAGAATTCATCAAGCTTTTACGATCACGATTCTGTAACGAAGGGGGTTATTTATAAATTTAATTGCCATCTTTGAAACGATTACGTTATTTAATCAATACACCCCCTCGCCGTTCGTACCGCCGCCACGGCATCATAGGTAAATCGTAAACGAGACACATTTTTGTCGTTGCTTTTTTAAAAATAATAAGAAACGGCCCAACTAACAAGCTGTTATATTACTTTATTGTTACACGGCTCATTTTGTTTTACAGGTTGTTGAGTTTAATTGGCCATATAAAGTAATTATAAATAAATTGACGATCCATACATATAGTAAAAAATTATTACACGAGTGTGTTAGTTTCACGCTAGTAATTTTTTTTATGTTGTAGGCATACGAATTAGACCCCGATAACATAATAGTATTAATTTTCTTTCTTTTTTAATTAACTTCGTAATTTTATATCGTGTTCGTTAATTTTATTTCTTAGCAATTCATAATGTATTTTTATACATAAAATTAATTTAACAGTAAATAAATTTAACCTAATTGTATATTTATGAGACGATTTAATTCAACAAAATTAATACCTTTCGTACATTAATTAGTTTAAAGAAATTTTAATCGTTTCGTATTCAAAAGCGTAAATAATAATATTAAATTTATTCATCATTGGTATTACCATGAACTTAACAATAGAATCTGACTACAAATATTCTTGTATTATTTTGTTACGATTATTCTTAATTTAATTAACGTTAATGTTAAGCTATTGTTTGAAACTATACCTGTGAAAATAATTATGAATTTTAAATGCAAACATTAAAAAAATCTGCAGTATAAAATGCTAATAAGACTATTTTAGTTTATACAAAGAAAGTAAGTCATTAATGTGCTTCTTCTTCTTATTGTAATACTGTAGTTACCGATCATTTGATTCGTATTTACAGGATATGTTGGAGTGGTTTGTTGAAACTGTTTGGTTTTCTGCAAGTGCAACTTTATAATTCAGAGAAAAAAGTACAAAACCTAATACTTTACAATACATTTTTTATTAAACTTTCATTGTATACTTATTTTAATTATTAAAATAGCAACTAAACATTCTCCTGCTGGAGGACCAAAACTTCGTGAATGTTGTATACTTCTTCTTCTTCCGATACCTATCCGTTTCGGATGTTGGCTATCATAATGGCAACGCGTACTTTATCAATCACGGCTCGAAACAGTCCTGCCCTTGTTGTGTTGTACCATACTCGTATGTTTTTCAGCCATGATATTCTTCTTCTCCCCGGGCCTCTTCTGCCTACTACCTTTCCTTGGAGGATTAGTTGCAATAGCTCGTATCGTTGGTTGTTTCGCATAATATGTCCAAGATATTCTAGTTTTCGGGTTTTTACTGTTAAAAGGATTTTTTTTTCTTTCCCCATTCTTTCTAGGATCGTTTTATTAGTGATGTGGTCCATCCATGAAATTCTTAAGATTCGGCGGTATAACCACATTTCGAACACTTCGAGCTTCTTGCACAAGGCTTCTGTTAGAGTCCACGCCTCGGCTCCATACAGTAACACTGGGAAGATATAATTCAGTACTAACGGTAAATCATGACTTTTGAATATTTTCGACATCTTCATGAATGTACTTCTAGCTTTCTCTATTCTGCCCCTAATTTCAGCCGAGTGATCCCAAACTTCGTTGATTGTTGTTCCTAAGTATGTATATGTCTGCACTCTTTGTATTTGTTGGTTGTTTATATGTAGTTGTCCAGCCTGGTTATTATTTTTTGACACTATCATATACTTTGTTTTTGTGAAATTCATGGAGAGTCCATATCTTTGGCTCACTTCGACTATTCTTTCCAATGTTTCTTGCAGGTTTTCGAGGCTGTTTGTAAGTAACACTGTGTCGTCCACGTACCTTATATTATTAATATATTCGCCATTAATTTTGATCCCGCTATTCATTCCTTCCATAGCTTCTTGAAAAATTTTCTCCGAATACAGATTGAACAACAGAGATGATAAGACGCATCCCTGTCTCACTCCCTTTTTAATATGAATATCTTCTGAGTTTTCTCCTTGTATACGTATACTTGCTGTTTGGTACCAATATATGTTACTAATTATTTTAATATCTTGTGTATTCAGTCTAATCTCTTTTAGTATATCAACAAGCTTATCATGTAGTACATTATCAAACGCCTTATGATAATCAATGAAGCACGCAAAGACATCGCAATTAATATCTTTACAGCGTTGTATTAGAACTTGGACACTAAATAGAGCGTCTCGTGTTCCTACGGCATTTCGAAATCCTAACTATGTACGGGTGATGTGTTCGTCGCATTTTCGGTAAATCCTTTGATGTATAATTTTTAGGAAAAGCTTTAGGAAATGACTCATGAGGCTGATGGTGCGGTAATCGTTACAGTATTTAGCTCTCTGTTTTTTAGGTATTGGTATGAATGTCGACTTTAGCCATATCTTTGGTATCTTTCCTGAAAAGTATATATTATTAAATAATTTTGTTATCTGCTGTATGATTTCTGTACCTACCAATTTTAGTAACTCAGCATATATATGATCAGGGCCAGTGGATTTCCCATCTTTTAAATTTAATGTCGCCTTTCTCACTTCTTCTGTTGTAATTGGTAGACTATCTAAATTGTTAATTATCGGAGGTTGTTCTGGTCTGTTGTCTTCAAAAAGGTCATTTATGTATTTTTCCCAGACGTTCATTCTTTCTCTGTCACCCTTAATGATTTTCCCATCTTTATTCTGTACTATTCCAGTTGTATTGGGTATATATTCCAGCTACTTGTTTGACTTTTTTATGTTGAATAGATCATGCTTTTGTTCCAGTGTTTCAATTTCCTGACACAACTTCCTGTACCATTCCTCTTTTGCTATCCTTATTTCGTATTTTATCTGTCTTTGAATATCATTGTATCTATCTTTCTTATTTTTTACCTTCCTTCTTTCCTCCATAGTCATCCATCCCTTTCTTTTCTCATTTCTTTCATGTAGTTATTCGTCACTAATATCAGTTATTAATTTTTGTTATTTGGTTTAGAGTTTCCTCTGTATCGTTTGTTATTTCTATAGTCTTACATTTTTCTGATATTAGTTCTGTCACTGCTTTCCTTTTCTCTTCTTCCTTCAGTTTCTTCATATCACCTCGTCTCTTCATAGTTTTCTTTTTAACTTTTTTGAGTTTAAGCCTAAATTTTCCAACCACTGGGCAGTGGTCTGACGAGATGTCGGCGCCGGGATGCGTTTTGACTAACAAAAAACTGTTGCGGAATCTCTTATTGATCATCATGTAGTCGATTTGATTCCTCACAATATTTCCATGTCGATCTTGTGGTGAGGTATACTAACCTGACATAATTATGATTTTTGAATTGTTAATAATATTACTCTAGTAGTTTATTGTTGTATGTTCCATTTTCAACACAATTAATGTATAATAAACAAACCACGGATCGTTATTCTGCGGTGCAAGCACAATGGTCGTATCTGCATTTTTCAACCAAACTGAATTATTGTTACCAGCTGATTCTATGTAACTTATTGTACCTAATACTTAGGTTTAATGGTCGTATGTGAACAGAAATATTTAAAAACGCGATTTCACTAAAGTGGTATCTGCTTTTTTTATTTAGCTTAAGGCCGGTTTTATAACCAACTGTAAAAATAAAGCTGCTTTAAATTGAGTAAATAGATATTGAAACGAAATGTTAATGTTCCTTTTTACTGAAATTTGTCATTTAAGATAAAGCATTATTTTTATCACTGAAAATGAATGTTTTTGATATGTCTTCGTGTTTGAGTTGGTCTGAAGAAGAACTGATTCTTCGCCGACCAAAAATTATTTTAACATTTGTAATGACCTCGACTTTTTCGAAAGGTTTCGTTTATCGAATGGTAATATGCAAATTAGTGCAGTAGATTTTATTGGTATCTCTATCAGAGTCCACAATGCGTAAAAATGTATGCAACCAGTGACAAAATGCAAAGTGCTTAAGAACAATTTTATCAAATCACTTTTCATTCCCGCGTACAATAAATAGGTACTATAGACTGTACACTGTGTCCCATTTTGTTTGAAAGTACAGGGTTTCGTTTGCGAGCAAAGATAGAAAGATGCGGTTTACGCGACCCTGTTCTACTTTTTCGTGAAACGAAACATGCCACAAACAGAATTGTCATAGTCCTATTAGTATTTGAGATACAGGGCGAAATTCAAAATTTGCACATTTTAAGCACCGCTCGTAACTGTTTTGCCTTGTAATTGATCGAAATGGTGAGAAGTGGGTTTTATACAGAATTTTTTTAATGCAACACCCTGTATATTTTTTATTATATAATAGAGCTCACTCTCCGCTTTCAGCGGCACTTCTTTAGATTATTAACCTCAAAAATGAATGTTACTTTAATTTAACATTTTGGTTATATAGTTGGCCATGAAAAACAAGGTTTAAGGTTAGGAAGTTTTATGCAAAGACACAAAATTAAAAACTAAACATAATACCTACAACTTTACAAGCCCAATATAAATTACTAAAAGAGATGTTCGAACTGATGACCATTCTACCTTACGTATGCTTCACACACTCTTCCAATTCGTTCTATAACATTAAGCACAATAATAAGGTAAATGTGTGAAAGCTCCTCTAACTGCATTTGTCAAACGTTCAATGTTACCATATTGAGTTTGGTATATTTTATTTTGCAAGTATAAAAAGAAATCTAAGACAGACAAGTCCGGAGACCTAGGAGGCCATCTTATTGGCCCATTAGTGCCAATCCATTTATTACCAAAATTGTTTTCCAAAAACGGGGGTATAATTTGCGCATTGTGAGATAGGGCTCCATCTTGTCGGAAATGAATTTGGTTCAAGCGAGCTAAATGAGTGTCATCTTATAATTCAGGCACAGCCATTTTTAAAATGTCCCAATATCTAGGAGCGGATAAGTTCCCTTGGAAAATGTATTTTTTTATTTTTGATCCTAATATAAAGCAGGAAACGTTTAGTCCAACTCGTCCTTGTTGTCTTTGGGGGAATATTTGGTGTTGATTTTCTTGAGATCAGAATCTACTATTGTGCCTGTTTAAAACACCTGAATTGCTAAAATGTGCCTGGTCTGACCGTATGACATTTCTTCCCATGTTGAGTACTATATTTAACATGTTTAAGTACCAATTGCAAAATAGTAACCTACGTTCAGTGTCGCCAGGATCTAGATGTTGAACAAGCCTAAATTTTCATAGCGCGTTTGGTTTCTGAGATATAGGGTGGAAATGAAACGTATCACTTAGGTACGAGGGGTACTCTCCTACCTAAGTTATCTTTTAATTTATAAGAAGTTAAAACGTAGTCCTATATAATTTTTTCCGTGGAATCCATTGTTGCAGTCAGTTTTTTTCCTAACACCTTCCGTTTTTGAGTTATGAAGCAAACATATGTTTTTTTTTAATTATTTTTTATATTTATTAGGCATAACGTGGGCTTTCCAAAAATATTTAATTGTATAAAATTATTTTCAAAAACAAGCTCAGAATTTAAGATTTTCTAAAATTTTCCTTTGTGCCCAATTAGTAGGCAGTTACGCTATGGCTAAAATTTATTAAAAACCAAATTCATGTAAGTAAATATTAAACTTTATACAAAGAATTCTTTAAAAGTGATTTTTCAATTGCCATTTTCCCTTATAAAAATTTGGCACATTTTCGCTATTCTTTTAATAATAGCGTAAAAAGAATCATAGGCCTTATTTGCAAATTTCGGCAAATGAAATCGATTGCCGCACGAATCTCCGCTACAAACTTATATTAAGTTTTATAGATTTTATTTTGCATGAAACCCCGGAAAATTAAATTGATTGCCGCACGAATCTCCGCTACAAACTTATATTGTATTTTATAGATTTTATTTTGCATGAAACCCCATATAAAAAATCCAAAATTGAAAGATTCGGAGATCGAGGGGGCCATCTTACGAATCCATCTTTAAGGAAAGTTGTGTTCTAAAAATGCCCTTACAAGCGCAGAGTTGTGGCTTGGAGCACCGTCTTGTTGAAGATAAACGACATTATAAAGGGTAAATGGACCATTTTTCCTCAAGGATTTCTCGGTACTGAAGCGCTGTTAGACCTCCTTTATAAATTCTGTAGACTATTCAACCCCAAACCGTCCTTGTAGTGCCCTCTCAAAAATTGAATGGTGATTTTCTGCGGAGCAATTTCTTGTAATATGGCGATTGAAAATTCCCGCACTTCTAAAAAATAAGATTCATCGAATCAGATAACGAGTCTACCAAAAGATTAATCAGTATGTTGTAAATACCAATGGTAAAACAACACTCGGCGCTCGACATCGCCGAGGTGTAAATGTTGAACTATGTTGAATTTATGTGGGCGATACTTTTTCAAAATTCTTTGAGCATCAGACGGGTTACACCTGTTGCTTCTTCTATTTGCTCGCAAGAAAATGAAAGCATGGCTTCTGCATCACACAATACGTGATTTAGAACGGGCAAATAAATCTGAGAAAGGTTTCCGTCTCTCTAGATATCTAAAATGAACAAAAAGAATGCCTAAGGTATTATCCTGACCATATCCCTCAAAATACGTTAATTTGTAAGTTTCTTCAGGATTTTCATTAGATTGTATTAAACAAACCAAGATGTTATACTTTTCATTACTTTCGTAAACCGCCATTATTGTAAAACAATAAATCAAATATAGAATATAGTAAAATAGAAACACCAAAACAACAAACATATTTTACTAATAATCAAAAACTGTCAAAACTGCAAAATGTTTGACATTTTACTGCTTTGTTCCAAACAAATTAGCCATAACCTACTACCTACTAATTGGACACAAAAGAAAATTTTATAAAACCTTCAATTCTGAGCTTGTTTTTGAAAATAATTTTATATAATTGATATTTTTGGAAAGTCCACATTATTACTAATAATATACAGGGTATTCCAAGTAAAAAAACATATTTGCTTCATAACTCAAAAACTGACTACGACAATGGATTCTACGCAACAAAATTCTACAGAACTACGGTTTAACTTCTTCGATAAATTTAAAGATAACTTAAATACGAGGGGTGCCTGAAAAATTATACTTTTCAATTCCACCCGGTATCTCAGAAACCAAAAGGGCTATGAAAATTCTGCTAGCGCCATCTTTAATTTCACGAAAAAGTAGCACACTGTCGTGTGTTCTTTACAAAAAAAGGGAGATATCACGCAAAGTGCCGAAAATGGGATACCCTATACTTTAATAAAAATAGAGTTTCCCGGGGGAAAGGACACTGAAATTTTCCGGTGCAGAAAAAGATTTTTTGCATTAAATGTGCAAACAGTAAATTTAGAATAAGAAATATAGTTGCAAGACGGCCGGGATCTGTCCATGATCAGATCTGTTTCAATAATAACAGTTTAAAAAGATAATTTGACAATAGAGATTATGGAAGACTTCTTCTAGTTGGAAATAGCGAGTACACACATTGCAATACTTTTTAATAACAAAACTGCTGGATGCCTACACAGAAGTTGATAATCTCTATAATGAATCTCTTATCGGGACTAAAAATACTGTGGGACGTCAATACGGAAAAGAAGGTTTCCAATATTAAATTTGGTATGCGAGTTGTTAGAAACTGAAATGAGTATTATTGTAGAAACTGCGGTATTACGTAATATTGCAATCGATGCGAATGAAAACATTCCGCAAGACTGGCTGGACTTGGTCTAGCAAATAACGCCTTTCCGGAGCTCCCAAATATAAATAACATTAATGTGAGGCGCCAGTTTAAGACAACTATTAATTAATGAACGGTTTGCTAATTTAATGTAAATAGTTTGTACATAAATTCATTGAAGATTAAATTATTGTAATTAAGTTAGGTTGAATTATAATATAATTATATTAGATGTAAATTAAATTAATTATTGTAATAATGCATACTAATCATTTATAAAAAAAGTCTTCAAATTCAATTTTTAGAGAGTTCTTTTTTTCTTAATTCTATTTCTAGTTCTAATAACATCATTTTCATATCTCCTTACCTTCTTTTCATATTCCATTTTCTTTCGATAACACTTACATTTATCTTCGTCAGTAGTAATTTAATCTTTGAGAATTGTTTCAGATGTTAAAATAAATTTATAACATTTTCAGTTGTAGAATTCCTATTTTATCATAAATCCAGGATTGGCGATGGTTGTCTCAAACGTTTCGATATTTTCTTTTTTAACTTAAAAGGTGTATAACTACTGCAATCTGCAGACATATCCTAATAAACGGTACACTTTGAGATACTGCTTAATGTTATGGTAGTACACAGTCCAAATAATAATCTTTTACCTTGTGGCCGTTATTGTTCCCCTATTTTTTTTATAGTTAAGCAATTTAAAACCGCATCAATAACTGGACCTAAATTTTCACTATTCATGGGTCCACCACCTGCTCCCTTTACATATTTACACACATCAGCCATGGTTTTTGTTTCGCCCTTAGATTTTAAGTTGTCGTACTTGGCCTGTAATTGATCTACCTTTCTTGCCTGAGTCCCCATTTTCAAATTACGCGACATCAGAATTTTATTCCATGCTTCTTCCTATAAAAAGAGTGACTTCTTCGTTTCTTGTCATGTAAATTGTATAATTACCTTTCCTTTTTTTTTGTTATTTTGTTTATAATTTTGCACTCTATAATCTTGCCACCTCCTGCAGCAAAATGAGGTCTTTTTCCTTAGTAAAATGTCGATTTACAAGGTAAGCGTGACTTACCTCTCACTCATTCTAGGTAATTAAGTATGTCAAGCCACGATGTTATTTCACGAAACACAATTAACAACGCTCGAAACGTAACACAACTTCAAAATAAAACTACTTCGAGCGGGCGCATGCGCACGATGCAAATGAATGCTGCCAACATCTTTTCTTAACATCGACTTTAGCAAAATAGCGCACGGGCAGACATTATGAAGCCGTATAATTGTAAATGAACTTTAAAGTTGATTTTAGCTTAAAATCTGCTTGAGCTAAAATACCTTTTAACCTTTTATTATGAAAGCATCCGTTACGATGGCTATTTGGACGTAAATGTCAAACAGTAAGTATTTTAAGCGGTATCTAATGCAGTTACATCATTTTCACCTTAACATAATACAGACATAACTATTATGCCTTAGCGACATAGCAGTTGCTACTTTTTACACTAGTATATCAGTTACGTTGAATGGTTTTATAACCTCAAAGTCAAACGTCAAATGTTCAAGTTATTAAGTCGTGAGTAGTGAGCGTTGACATATGTTTTGCAACATGAATATTCATATAACGTATTTGAAGTTGTGTTAATCGGGGATTCCATCTGTGTAATATAATTTATATAATACCTCATTGTTAAGCTTGAGTCACTGGATACGGATTGTCTATGACCGAGTTCAAGAAGCCTAGAACATGGCATTTTCCAAAGGAAGAATAGTGTAAGGAACGGGCAACTTTGGGTAAGTCTGACGACGATTCTGATAGAAATTATTGTGACACTGAATTTTTAACAACAGGTAGAAGTACGACAAAGGATGACCATTATAATATTCTCAGTACTAATGGCATTTTTCTTGTGTTATTCCTCAAAAGGAATTACGTTCTAATACTGAATCTGTAACAAGTAGGCCTTCTAGTCCTGATATTCAGGAAATTCAAACTTCATTCAGAATATATTGACTCTTAAGTTACCCATTCTGCCTGGGCAAGACAATTCATGCCTACCTGTGATAGATTGTACAGATGAGTTGATACTTAACTCTGAAGAACGGATGAAAGTTTTATTTAGTAAAGATTCTATGCCTTTATTAAGTTCAGGTCTTGAAGACGATACTAACAAGAATAAAGTCGATGATCAGCCAATCATTATGATGGAAGCTGATGCTACAAGGTTTGTCTTCGGAACGAGGGTGGGTGCAAGCTTCTGTTGAAATCTTACCCAATTTCCTATAAATTGAATTTACCAATAAAAAATCTACCTTATAATTTTTTTTACATATTCTGTCATTTGAAAGCTAACAAAAAATAATTGCGAGCCACTTGCATGGATTTGATAACAATGAATCGTACATACATAATTTTTTATTTATGATAATTATAGGACAGTTTAACAAATTATAACAAAGGGAACATTTCAATAAAATAATATTGTATATAGGTACTTGCGCTTCTCTAGCCTTTTTTAATATCACACACCTACTTCTTCCGTGGAACACTCACACTTTTTCTTGCTTTAGGCATTTTTAGACACAATCACAAATTCACAACTGATGTTTGATCGATGAGTATCGTTTGCAAAATTCCAGTACACTGATAGCAATCCCGTAATTGTCTACATTTTATTAGAATATTTGAGGAATAACAATAACCAATATGTAATTACGCGATATACTTAGGGTTAATTAACAGGAAAGCTATTTAGCAATGTTCTACACCTAATTATATTACCAGTACCTCTTTAAATTTAAAATTGGGTAATGAAACAATTAGAAAATAACAGGAATTTCTTGTTATACAATTTATTTAAATAAGACTTTGTTGATTACATATAACTAAAGAAAAGGATGGAGTTGAGGTACCTATATAATAAAATAAAAGTGGCATTAGCTTTAAAAATTTGTATAAATAATAAAAAAAATTTAGTTTTCTTGGAAGTTACTTTAATATCCATGTCTTCTGTAAATTAGTAAAAAACTAATAAAGGGATTTGCATAAATTACTCTGAACATTGATTTAATCCCTCATCTTGCCTGTGGCAGATAAGTATTCAGACAAAACTTTGAAAAACTTTCACTCCGCTACACTAGGGAGCACTGAGATCGATTTATATTTCGTCAAGCTATCTAAAGGGCAGACACAGACACACAGACACCCAGGCACACAGACACACAGACACACAGACACACAGACACACAGACACACAGACACAGACACACAGACACAGAGACACACAGACACACAGACACACAGGCACACAGACACACAGACACACAGACACACAGACACACAGACACACAGACACACAGACACACAGACACACAGACACACAGACACACAGACACACAGACACACAGACACACAGACACACAGACACACAGACACACAGACACACAGACACACAGACACACAGACACACAGACACACAGACACACAGACACACAGACAGACAGACACACAGACTCACAGACACATAGACACACAGACACACAGACACACAGACACACAGACACACAGACACACAGACAGACAGACACACAGACACACAGACACACAGACACACAACACACGGACACACGGACACACGGACACACGGACACACGGACACACGGACACACGGACACACGGACACACGGACACACGGACACACGGACACACGGACACACGGACACACGGACACACGGACACACAGGACACACGACACACGACACACAGACACACAGACACACAGACACACAGACACACAGACACACAGACACACAGACACACAGACACACAGACACACAGACACACAGACACACAGACACACAGACACACAGACACACACAGACACACCGTTACAGACACGCTCGGATGTAAATAGTGACCCCGATTAGAAAGTTTTACAGTTTAAAAGGCATATTTCTACAACGTACAATTAGTAATACAAGTGTGTTAGTTCATATTTAATACGATTTATATTAGTAATGTATTTCAATAATGTAAATACAATCTATTTTGTGGTAAAATGCTTCTCAATATGTTAATTCACACATTTCCCATAGAATTTATGTTCCACATTAACTGTCATCTTCGTACGAATAATAATTCCATTTTATTTAGGCACGTTCCTTAACATCCATTGTGTATTAATGTTACCATCTTATTGTGGGCCCGCACTGCTACTGAATTGGTATCAACATTAAGGAAATTATGATTATGACACGTAGTAGCCTTGCAAGGTGTAAGTGCAACTCGACATGTAAATTGTTTAACCTATAAATTTAATCTCTAATCAATTGTATGATCGTTTACCAGCAACTTATAACACAACCATTCTCATGTTTTTATAATTCCTTGCAATTATTAAATGTTTACATTTTGTTGAAAATTGCATTGTTTGTAGGTTATTGCGTACATAACCTTCAGGCTGTAAAAATAAAGTACCAAGCACCTGTTAGATTTCAAGGATATTGTGTTTCAACCGTTAACATTACCGTATTCAACGTTCTATAATTTTTACAAAATAAATCACAATAAATAAATAATTGTATTTTGGAATACTTCAGCTTTAAATGCTGCCATCTCATGTTATTCATATTACACTATATGATTGTATATGATGACGTAGCGGTAAACATTCCTAACAAGGACAATATGTGAAATCAGACTGTATGTATACGGTCTACACCTTTATATACGGCCTACATTTTGCCGACCGTTTGATATTAACTTCATATTTCATATATGAACTAGACCGTATATATGCAGACTATTCATTGTCTTCGTAAGTGTATTATAAAACAAAAAACCCAAGTCTGTTGTTGAATTGTGATGTATTTCTGAACTTAATTTTGATAAAAAAAATGGAAATAAATCTACGATAACCTAGGTTACCGTAGATTTAATTTTAATTTTTTTACTCTTTTTTATTGAAATAGTTTTCTTATTGCGCATAACAAAAAAACCAAGTCTGTCGTTGAATTCACTTAATTCATAAAATAAAATAATACCTAGCAGATTCTGATTTTGAATACATATGTTTGAATGCATATGGTCTAGATTTAGTTGGGCCGTATATAAATTGACTAGACCTTATATACGTGAACTAGGTTGTGGGTGAAACAAATGTTTATTCTGCATACGGTTGAATGTCTGCAGTCCTTTTATATACGGTCTAGGCAGTTTATATACAGGCTGCATTATACATACGGTCTGTAACATATACTTATTACATTAAAATTAATTGCGAACATAATTTGTTTCTTCGAGGTAGAGAAGAACATATTGATCAACAATGGCGTGGGATCTATCTGAGTGCAATTGAAAACTCTTAGGAAGAAGTCCAGTTCGGTGATAACCTACTAAATAATTTTAAAGTAAATATCTATCTTAAGGTTATAAATAATGTAATAGTAGCTATAATACAACCTGCAAATAATTAAAAACCAATTGTAAACGTTTTTGCTTTTCATGCGAAGAGGGATAGGTTTCAGACATTGAAAATTTCCTGGAAAAATATCGAAGCAACGTAGATGAAATGTAATGAAGGAAGATGCAATTATATGTTTAAGAAATGTAGAAAACAGTTTTCTTCTAATGGTAGCCTTGCAAATGGACTGGATTGTTTTTAAATATTGAAGTAGATCTAACTATCTCTAAAGTGAGCTAAAATTACTAAAAAAAAATCTATTGTTACCATTACATAAATTTCTTATACCTGTGTAGCTTTTCGTTAGCCAATATGTGGGAGAGCGGCTATTGCTAACTTATTCACGTTTCGTAAAATGTACAAAACAAATAAGTTACTTATACCTAAGTAATTTAAAAATTATAAATATATACATTTTTTTTTATTGTCCAAAAAGATAAGTATTAGCTACCAATCTTACAAGATTTTCTTCTTTCGTATAGTACCATTTAATAATGTTTAAAAAGAATCATAATTACACCACTGCTATATAAATTGTAAAACAAAATGTATTATAAATTTTAAAATCATTAATACAAACTACTATTATTTATCATTTATCAAATCCGAATATTATGGTTATTCTAACTTTAACGTTTTATATACACACAACTGATATATCGATTAATTAAATTTATTTTTAAGGCTTATCCAGTTTTTTATGAAAAATTTTATAAGAGAAACTTACCTAAAATTGAATTATCTCTAAAATAGTTTTTGCTTGTTGCCATGTAATTGTTGGTTTTTGAAATATTTTCAAGAAGTCCTTTAGGTACTCTTTTGATTTTTTAGCGTCTATTTATTACGCTACAAGAAACTTTTTATTAAGAAAACTTGTCTAGAACCTAATTGTCTTTAATGCAGATTTCTTTTATTTTTTCAATAACACTTTATACAAATTTAAACGTTTCGATAATAATTACTGTTACCGTCTTCTGTAAATGATAATATACTTGTTAAAAAAATTAATTTGAAATGAAATCTGAAAACGCAAATTATAAGTCTGCTATACCTAATAGTAAGAGAACGTAGAGGAAAAAGCCAAATATGGAATCTAATTTTATTTTAGTAAAGATGAGGTAAATCTTTAATAGGTTAAATATTAAATCACCTTTAAAATGACAAATCAGAACAACTGCTAACGGACAAACGCTAACAATAAAGATGTCACAATCAAAAAACGAATTTAACAAAATTTAGTGAAATTATAATGTAAGGTCAAAGTTGTGAAAAACTTTAATTTGCAAGTAGAAAAAGTATTCACATCTAAAAACTTAACATACCAACTGAATATCTAGCTAAATCGTGACAAATCCAGCAGACAACAAATTTTTCGTTACTATTTAAGGTTTGTAATGGTTATGATTAAATTAGAAACTTAATTGGTATGTTACGTCATTACAATTTAGGCCTTTATATCCGTGATTCAGAACTGGTATTTTCTTCAGCCGTCTAAAATTTAACGTTATTAATACCGTCTTTAAAAGTTAAAGTTGACGTTTTTGTGACAAAATGTTGTGTTACTAAGGCAATATTAACATACATTTTTAATCGTAGGATTAAAAAATGTAGTCGTTAGACGTATAGCTTTAGTATTTTATAATTTTATTAAATTAAAACTATAATATATAATCTACTAATAAACAAATGCCATGACTACGCAAATATCAGAGTACTACTAATTAAATTTACTCGATACCTTATTAATTTTCAAGATTTGTGTATATTGTACTTTTGCACTGTTTTGCTGACAAAACACAGGA